>CAWVRF010001325.1:0-79254 GCA_963932465.1 Maratus speciosus
TCAGCCATATTTGTTTACTGTTTTGCTGTCTTGTCAAATAAGCTTACCCCATGCCGTTCAGCAACGAACCACCCCGAAGAACCCTGGCTTTCACCGTGACTTCCTTTAAAGCCGAAAAAATTCTAGCGGAAACCTACAGGGGACTGTTAAAAATTAAAATACGGAACTGAGATAAGGAATCCAGTTTCTTCTTATTTCCTTTTCACCCTCCCTCTCAACCCTGCCTCATTACTGTTCTCCACACCCCAGTCAAATCCTTATCTCTGAGGTCACGAAGGGTCACTATTTCTTTCTCCTTACTGAAATGCAAAAGACACATACTGTTTTCTTTTTCTTTTCAAATAACTCTTACCTTATGGAAGATTATTAGATTTGATTCATAAAAGTTGCTAACGTTGCATAAAGTTGATTAATTAGTGATTCATATAACCGGTATTTTTTTGTGTGTGTGTTGGAGGGGGGAGGGGGGGGGGAACAGGGCCGAAACTAGCTTTTTTTGCACCCGGGGCAAACATGAATTTTGGCAACCCCCCCCCCCCCTTCTCTTCCGCAAACCATATTTACAAAGAGAATTTTACTAATTTTCTAATCGCCGACTTACTTTAAAATTTAAAATATGTAAGCATAAAACATGTAATACTGAACTACTTAATCTACAATGGCGGATGTCACGGGGGTCATTAACCCCCTCTGAACACCAACAAAAATATTCTAAAGATCATTTTTAAAATGAAATATACAGTCAGAGTCCCGATTATCCGAGTCCTGCTTAACCGAGTTTCCGCTTTCACTTAGTTATTTTCTTCTGATGGACTGATGGCTTCTATTATTATGAAACAGCCATTATAAATGAAGTGTTAGGTGAAGATGAAAGAGTAGTCATAAAAATTTAGAACTCTGATTTTCTGGTCAGAATGGGAAGAAAAAAAAATGGCCATAATTTTTTTTTTTGACAAAAAAAATTATGGCCATTTTTTTCTGACCAGAAAATCAGAGTTCTAACTTTTTACGACTGCTCTTTCATCTTCACTTAACACTTCATTTATAATGGCTGTTTCATAATAATAGAAGCCATCAGTCCATCAGAAGAAAATGATCCATTCCAAAGGTATCCTTCATTTGGTGCCCCTTCGTTCTGGCGCCCGGGGTACATGCCCCTCTGCCCCCCTTAGTTTCGGCCCAGGGGGGAAGGCAAATATGCGTAAAAGGCAAGGGGCAGTGCCATATACAAACGAGATATTTTATAAAATTCTTAGCGTGAGTATTTAGGCTAATTTCAAAAAATGTCAGAATAAAACTGTATCAGGTGCTCCTCAGATGCGCACGATAAAATCAAAAGACCGCCCCCATTCCCCCATTCAAGAAAGTTTTGAAAAGAGGCCACTGCCCTATTTAACTAAGCAATAATGCGTAAAATTTGTTTTTATCGTCAATTTGAGCGTACCTAAGCAAAAAGTACCTGTAATGATATGTATCTGGAACAAAACAAAAAGGAAAAGAAAGTGGGGAGGGGGGCGGTGCATTTTTAGTGAACTGTTATTCAAAAACGAGTTAAGTCTCAGTCATAAAATTTACAATTTAACTTTATAGTACAAAGATGTTTATTATCCTAAGTTTTCAGAATTTCTTAGTCAGTCCTTTTTGAGATATTAATTAGTGAAAATTGCCAAAAGCAGACTTAACACAGTTTTTGATGAGCTGTACAAAAAAAAAAAAAAAAAAAAAAAAAAAAAAAAAACCGTTTTCAGGATTGAAATTTATAAAAATGAATAGTCCTATAAGAGATCTTTAAAAAAAAAATTATTTAAGGTGAGTCTCATTTCCTTTATAAAAAACAATGGCAGCGTAATGTGGGGTTTGACCTTTTATTTCTTCGGTTTTTAAGCATGTTTTTGGTCTAGATCCTTAAGTCTAATGAAAATTTTATAATTACATAAAATGTCGACAATTTTAATACTAATGAAAATTTTATAATTACATAAAATGTCGACAATTTTAATACTAATGAAAATTTTATAATTACATAAAATGTCGACAATTTTATGCTGAACATTTTGGTTTTAGATTCCTCTTGACAGGTAGAAAAATAAAGCAGTTGCAGCATTTTCCGTAAAACAGGTTTTTCTCCCAAAAATGGCTGTGTAGTTTGTTAAAAATGACCCCTCCAAAAAACTATATGATAAAAAAAAAATTTTAGTCGTGTTTTTAAACTCAGAAAACTATGAAGAAATCTTTGTTAAAAGATTGGGAAAATTAAAAATGTCGAGCGATACCACCTGGGTGATTTAAACTGGATTGACCCTAATATGTAAATGGTTATTTTGCGTCATTAGTATCCAAATTAAGTTAAATGTATGCGAATGGATAATATGACGCAATGAAATAATTTACATAATTTTTTGTTAAGGTTTCGGATAGCATGGCGCAAAAGATAAACCACATTATTCAATAAATACATTTCAATGCATAATATAGGTTTAGGGAAAGTGATATACTTATCAGTGTATTGAAAAAATAAACGTATAGTTTGGTTGTCTAAATATACTTTAGAAGATAAATCAAAAATAATTTAAATTGAAACTTAATTTATAATTTTATCAAAATTTTATTTTTTATTTCCCCTTACATGAATAAAATGTTTAAACGGCTGCATACGTATAAAGTCTTTAGAATATCTTTCAAAGATTTTTTTATGATTATTTTGATTTATTAAATTACATATATTTATTCTCTTTTTTAATTTTCTTAATGTTTCTCTTTTGTAAATTAAAAAAATAAATGTTAAACCTTTTGGAGCTATATGTGCAATGGACATCCATCTCTATTGCTCTTATATATATATATATTAGTCAAACTTTTTGTAAAAATGAACCATTTTAACAAATGAATTCAATATAACAAAATAGTAAATAATTTATAAATACTTGTGGTTATTCATTGCAAAATAAGAAATTAAAGTCCTTGAAAAAGTGCTTTGATTTTTTTTTTTCAAACAAAAAGACGTATATGCACATGTAAGGATAAAAATATATGCTTTTGTGAAGTGTATTTATAAATAACTGCATTAATAATGTTTTTGTATATAGACACTGAAACAGCGAAGAAAGAAGAGGGAGGGGGGGGGGGGTTAAAACTCTTCCCGTGTAAATTAAAACTGTATAAACTAAATGTAAAAACTTCTGTGGTATGATCAGCAATCGATTTGTAAAAATAAACAACCAAAGTAAAAGCAAAAATAGTTTTTAATACTAAATTGTTTAATGTATCAATTGTCACAAGGCTCCATAAAAAGGGCACTAACTAGGCTTAAACTGGTATTTATGTGTATTAATATTTTCTGGGATAGAAATTTGGACAATAATCTAGAATATTACTTTTTCTTAAAAGTAAATGAACCCAATCGCGCCAGTCGGCCTAACCGTTCGGAGTTTTCGTGGTTTTCTTAGAACCTTGGATTTCTTTGCATAAATACGGGTTAGGTACCCTTAGAAAGACCCCCATGGAGGGCACCCCCCCCTTTTGGGCCCATATCCCTCCTGTTGGTAATTGGCCGTAATAAACACAACCAACCTTAAAAGCAAATGAAGAAAAATATATCATTTATATTACAAAATATAATTCAAAATAGCGCAATAGGATATAGGTTCCTTTTTAATTTCTTTATAATTTTCATAAATATCAATATTTCATTATTTGAATAAATATTTCAAATGATACATTTAATTTAAAATTGTCTTCCATTTTCTTTTTTGTTGCCATAGCTTAAATAAGAAAAATAAAAATGTTTCGATAAAATATATTAAATTGGAATCTTTAATGCATGCTTTTATATGCAAAAGTGATGTGATATTCAGTAGAGAATATATATATTTTCTTTTTTTAAACCCGAATTTTAAACACATGCAAAAATATTATAGTCATATTTTTTCACATACATTGAAATATATGTATATGTAGATAATGCAAATAAATGCCGATTAAATAATTTAAATAAGATTAAAATAATAGATTAAATTTAATGTACACAGAAAGCTTCTCAACATGATTGTGTTATTAGTGGCATAATTTTCGCCTATTTTTCTTAATAATTGTATATTTAAATATAATATATTTAAAAATTTACTTTTGTGCATATTTTCATAAAATTAAAACAGTAGAATTTTAATCATAGAACATAAAAAGAAAAACAAATGTATTCAATGAATTTAATTAATTTACTTTAAATTTTTGAATGAAATTCTATATTTTCCTTTAACCGTAGTGTCAATTTCACTGGCCAGCTATTCCACCTATTCCCTAATCAATTCCAACTAACTTTGAAAGACTAAACAAGTAAAGTATTACTACATGGAATCCTCTCTTAGCAAGATTTTATTTTTTCAGCCAAAAATCAATTTCATTGTCAAAACGTTTAAAATAATAAAGTATTACTCAAATGATTTTCATGTGAAAATTGGCAAACAAAACAAAAGGAAACAAATCAGTAAATAAGGAAACAGTACAAAAAAATTAAACATTTTTTAATTATTAAAAAGAGCTAAAGCGCCCACAAAATTTGAGTAACGCATAGAGAGACGCCAGAAAAACAGATAAATATTTTCCAAAAATAGCCACATGGCATTCAGAAAAAAAAAATAATAAAAAAAAGCTTCATGAAAATAATTTAAAACAATAAAAGAAACAGCACACGTACTTTGTTGCTGTTGCTTATAATTCTCTCTTTATTGTCGACACTAATTATGAATTTGTAAATTAGTTACGCCTAAAAATTAAGAATTCAAAAAATATTTCGTACAAATTAGTAATTCGACATAGATTTCATTCAGTAGAAATTTTTTATAGTTTCACGAATCATGGATTATAAAGTTAAATTATGTTTTCTTTTTTTTTTCTTTTTTTTTTTTTTAATTGTGAGAAGATAATTCTGACAGAATTTTCTAGACCTTTTTGTCTGGTTACCCTTTTATTGGTTAGATGATACAATGCATAGTAAAACACTACTGAGCTAAGTTGAAAAAAGCAATAAAACCATAAATTCTGCCGAAACCGCAACAGCCGCAAAATCCGCAACAGCAAACCGCACAGGGTTCTTTTCTAAAATGGAGTAACTCTTCGTGATTTTGTTCAGATTCAGAGGGAATCAGAACTAAGCGTTGACACTATGCAACTCCTGTATGACCCCTTACATTTCCCCCTCTTAATGAGTTTCGGCTAAAATCTTTTCGGCTTTAAGGGAACAAACCGCCCTCGGGGTAAAAGAGCTGTAGCACCTCACGTGACAGGGTGAAAAGGGTGGCGTCGCTGAACGCAGCCTAAGAAAATAGTTTCAATAGCGTGTTTTTTATTGCGGGTCATTAAGTATTTGTCTACCCTATTTCATTTAGGCCTTTTTTTAAAAAAAATACTTTATTATTCATCAATTATTTAGGGTTTTTTTTCGTATAGCAAGTAAGTATTTCAATAAACATCCTCCAAGGATAAAAATATAGTGTTACTTTCGTTAATATGCATTTTTAATTACCTTTTTGCATAAAAATTAGTTTAAAAAACGTAGATTTCTTTACAAGTAATTTAAAATTTTGTAAATTACTATATTCTGTTACAGCTGATACCTTTAAACTAAACTTCCCTACCAGTTACTTTTGTAAGTCAAACTTTAAAAAAAAGGTGGAATTATAATCTTTAAAAATCTGTTTCCATATAAATTTAGCCTTTATTTCGGTTTATAAGGCATGTTAAAATTAGATACTCTTTTTCAAACATACCATCCCTAAAATTATTAATAAATCGCCTTATTTAACTTGATTTCTGAAAATTCAACATTTATAAAGCATACTAGAAAGGTAGCCCGTCAAAAATGACGGAAATTTAGGTATAAAGATATATACAACTCATGTGCAAGAATATGAGTTTTCTCGCTTGTTCCGCAGTGATAGATGAAAATAACACATTTTAAGAACGAAACACATGTATGAAAAACTGTGTACAGTAGAAGACCCTTAATCTGCACAGTTTGGTTCCAAGTGTTATTGCAGATTTGAGGCTTTTTGCGGTCATGTCTATTCAATCTTTGTTTACATATTTTTAAATTCATATATTGGACAATTTAGATTGTTGAGCCTTAAAAATAAATAAATAACACACTTGAAGTAAGGTTAAAAACTATTAAATTATCGTATACGATTTCATGAAATGGTATTATATGGTATTATATGTGTGTGCTTCACGATCTTGGTTACGACGTTGGCGAAATTGGCTGCAACTTGTCATAATCCTAATAGTGTGGGCCGCTACAACAAAAAAGTAACCAGTTTTTAGTAAAATTTCTGATATAAAATAGCTTTCAAAAACTTGTGTAAAATTGCAGGCCGTTCTCGTGTTATGTCAGTCCTAGGAATAATATTTCTAGCACTGAAGATTTTCGATGTATATATGGAATTTAGAAAAGCCTCTCCAAAAGAAAGGTCCTGAAATGACATTGTAATACCTCTAACTTCAAATTTTAATCGGGCCCTGATGTTGAGTACTGAAATCTAATAAATACAGTTATTTTGAATATTACAACAGAATTAAACAGTTAAACTTATTTAACTTAAACCCGCTGTTACTTCCCGATGTTATTTTTTAGTATTAAGAAAGAAAATTATTTAAAATTTTCAAATCATGCATCTATGATTTTTTTCCGTCTTTAATAACTAAATAATGAAAAAATAGGCTTTTGTTCTGAGCTCAGAAATATGTCAATAAAATAATGTAACAAAGAGACATTGCAAAATTAAATCTTTCTGATTCCAAACCATAAACAAACGATACCGCCACCATTTTACCTACTATGACGTCATTAGAATATTGCCCATTAATTGTTGGAGAACTTACTTTGTAAATGATTACCTCAATGATTTAATATTTTTGATGTTTCACGATGAATGAATCACTTGTGTTTGTTTAGGTTTATGGAATGAGATATTAAGCTGTGAACCTAATTTCAATTGAAGTTATCCAAGGATATATGTATTTTTAATCGAAATTAAAAACAATGCTTTGATCTCGAAATAAAAAGTTTTAGTTTGTATAATTTGTTATTTCTGTTAATTATTTATTTAAGTACTTTTCCATTATAGCGCATTTAAAAAAAAAAAAAAACTTGGCGCGATTCGGGCATCAGAAAGTGAGATATGTTGCGAAAATATATAAACAGCTATGAAAACAAATCTAATGAACTTTTATCTTTGTTTATATATGCACTTATATACATAAAAAAATCGTTTTAAATATATATATATATTTTTTTTATATACAAATTACGGCACGGATTTCAGATATGAACCGCGATACCTAACTGGCGCCAAAATGGTGTTATTTTGCCTGCTATGGTAACCCGGCTATTGTTTTTTATTTATTAATAAATTGTTTATTTTTTTTTATTTTCTGTTTTTTAATTATATAAACTCCTTTGTTCTATAGTTATTATTCAAACTTTAATTTATTTATAGTTATTTCCTTTTCAAAATGATAGCAAATAGTTGAAAAATATATAAGTAACTGGGTACAGATGTCATATTCGCCCCATATTGGCGCAATTTTTTTCTGTCGCCAATGTCATATAGGCAACAGGTAGTTAACTTGCGCCAAAGTGTCGTTATTTTGCTTGATGTGGTAACCCGGATTATGTTGTTTATGCTGTTGATGTTTTCGCCAAATGGGCAACCGAAAAAAATCGCGCCAATTTGGGGCGAATATGACATCTGTACCAAAACATCAACAGCATAAACAACATAATCCGTGTTACCACATCAAGCAAAATAACGACACTTTGGCGCAAGTTAAGTACCCGTTGCTTAGATGATATTGGCGTCAGAAAAAAATCGCGCCAATATAGGGCGAATATGACATCTGTACCAGTAACTGGTATTCGAAAGCAAGATTTCTGCCAAATTGGCGTCATAGAAATATCACGCCAACCCCCATGCGTATATGACATCTGTGCAAAAATTACTTCTGTTACTTTATAAAGATAGGTAAATAGCTTTTTTATATTAAATTGTCGGCACAGATGTCATATACGCCCATATTGGTGCGATTTTTTTTTGACGCCGATGTCATATACGCACCGGGTACTTAACTGGCGCCAAAGTGTCGTTATTTTGCTTGTAATGGTAACCCGAATGTTGTTTATGCTGTTGATGTTTTAGCCAAATTGGCGTCGGAAAAAAAATCGCGCCAATATGGGGCGTATATGACATCTGTGCCAAATTGTATACATATGGAAAAAATTGCTTGTGAGTATGAAGCAGTAAATAGGTTGCCAGAAAATACGTTGGCAAACTTCTTTCTCGCCAAGAAACTTTTCTCCGAAGTATTGTACATAAGCAATGATTGCTAGAAATGCATTTTTAATTATGATATGCGCTTTTATGTTTCACTACATTTATGCATGCTATACTGTGTGTATAAATACTACAATTCATATGCAGGGCTACACAAAAGAATTCGTAAGGGTTACTGAGTATGAGAGTATGCTTAAAGGTGGTTTTTAAAGGAGTTATGCATTTTTACGCTGAACTGCATTTAGTTTCCTAAGAAATGTTTGTAGAATATAGACAGGGTCGTACTGGCATAACTGAGAGGGCGGTGGCAAAATGGATAAAAAGGGCGCCGATTGCCTTACAAAAGGGCGCAAATGTTTATATATATATACATACACATACACACGCACATACTATATAAATTATGCATAAAAAATCACTTTAAAAATATATACGAGTATATTGCTATCGCGAAAACTTTATTCCTAAAATAATTATGTCACCCAAATTAGTATTTTACACTACAGAAATGTAATATGCACAAAAATAGTTCCCCGCAAGACATTGCACTTAAAAAAAAATCTGATGTTAGATCAGTGTTGCCAATTTAGAGGTATTTTTTTCCACCACACTTTTCTAAGAAAGCTATCTCTATTTCCGAATTTCGCTCACCATATCTAATGAGTTAATTCAAACTTTACCCCGAATATTTGAATAACAATCTCCATACAATTATCTCCAAATGGAAAATAAAATATTGAAATAAAATAAACAAAAACAATTTCGTTGGGTCAAAACTCAAAAGTGCAAAACATTATTTAATACAATTCAATAATATTTTATATAATACAATTTCTAGAATACAAATACTAATTATAATGTATAAAATTTCAGGAAAGTTATTTTTGTTTAGTTCAAGAGTGACGTCTATTTTACGTGAAATATTTTAAAAATATGTTTTATTTCTTTATTTTTTCAACATTCAAAAGATATCATAGAATTTTTTTTTTTTTTTTTTTTTTTTTTTTTTTTTTTTTTTTTTATTATGGCCATTTTTTTTTTCCATTCTGATCAGAAACAAAATTATGGCCATTTTTTTTTCATCCTGACCAGAAAAAAAAAAAAAATTATGACCATTTTTTTTTTTCCTTTTCTGACCAGAAAATCAGAGTTCTAACTTTTTACGACAGCTCTTTCATCTTCACCTAACACTTCATTTATAACGGTTGTTTCATAATAATGGATGGCACCAGTCCATCAGAAGAAAATGATCCATTCCAAAGGTATAAGTTCGATTGAAAAAAACTATTTAATACTTTGAGCAGAAAGAAGAGGCTACACCTGCAATTTTTATGACACTAACAGAATCCCATAGCTGCCAATTTGTACGGTTTAGTTACCTCTAAAATTTAACACAAATTTTTGCCATATTTAACCGTTGACAATTGTTAGACTTTCTAAACTGAAATTCCGGAAGTGACAGCCAATTGTTCCCTTGCGACGACATTTCTGTGGCTTCAACTCGTAAAACTTGGCTAAAAGTGCTATCTTTGGCAACATTTTCTGAATGAATCTTTGCCTTTATAAGAAAATGGGAAACTCTAATTTCCTGGTATCTGAACAAAATTGGCAAATTTTATATTTTTACGAATATTAATGCAACTTTTTTGTATTTACGAATGAAAATGACTTCGCGAAAGTATCAGAAAAGTAGTTAGTTTGGATTTTAAATAGCTTTCAATATAAAAAATTCTCATAACGAGGATGTGATCGCCCCCCACTCCAAAAAAGGAAATCCATGACCCCCTCTAAATGATGAGCTGAATCCGTTCTTGGCTTTGTCGAATATTGATTGATTAAAATCTCGGAAACGGAATCGAAAAAAATTCCGCTTTATACAGGATCCTAATGCCATATCATCTTTAGATTCTTCTATGTTTTGTCATACGCCAGACAGAATGATTTTAACAATACCGTGCAAAAGGCAGATGCGAGAAAAATCGACAAACAAAATCTTCATTTGGCGCCCGGGGCACATGCCCCCTCTGCCCCCCTTAATTTCGGCCCTGCTTTCAAATCAGCAAACTTACAAAGGCTGTGCCCAATAATGGAGTTGTTTCTGTTTTTCAAAGATCTTGTTCTTTTTTACCGCGATTCATGTGTGTACGCAGGGTAGGGGGGGGGGGGCAGAAAATCTTTGGAAAAGTAATACATTCTTTAAAAATATTACGTTGAATGTATTATTTTGAAAAGTAATATTACTTGAATTTTATTGCATGATAGTTTTGTTTTAAAGGTTTTCATTAAATTTCATTATAACTGCTGACTGCTTTACTTGGCTGAAAATACCAATTATTTTTTATTGCCCAGCAGAAACTTTTTAATCAAACTGTCTTTTATATTTTTTGAGAAAAACAAAAGATCTTTCAGAAAATCCTGCCAAATGTGGCGTTTTGAACCGAATTTCCGGACGCGACAGTGGAGGAAGAGAAAGAAAACTGTTGTCATGAGAATACAATCAATTTTAACTCAATATGTAATTAATTTAAAGAACAGAATCTATTGTATTACAAATCACTTCAATAACCAAGCCTGCAAGTCTCATTCTTTTATGTGGAGTTTGGCCGAATATTCGGTTTCATTTTCGTTTTCAGCCCAAAATCCTAGTTTCGGCGAAAATACTGCCGTATATTCGGTATTACTATAACTGCCCCTCCTAAGCCTCCCCCAAACGGCACTCCTATCCAAAGAGCCGTACATACTATATATTCACATACAAGGAGATAAATCTAGAAGGTATTACTAATATTGATTAAATTCGTTATTTTAAATTAAATTATTTTTTAATATATTTTTTATGTTTATAACACCTTATATTTAATTAATTTTATTTCAATCAAATTATTTTGTTAATTATGTACTGCCGTTTCTACGCAAAACATTATTCAGATAACATGCGTACATGTATGTTTATGTTACTTACTTGGAATTTATTTTTAAAACAATTTCGCTTTCGTTTTCAGTCGATACTAGGAAGATAACCGAAATTCAGTTTCTTTCGAACACTATTTTTATGTTTGTAAATGAGCAGAAATTTTCGAATTATTGAACGTTAATTTTTTTTTTTTTTTTTTTTTTGAGAACCGCTTTATGGATTTACACGTAATCATAACTTATAAATTTCGGAAAATCGAGTTTTTATTTTAGCAGCTTTATCAACGGAATTGAGACTTCTTTATGTGGCCAGAATATGGAATAGACAATTCTATGTAAGTAAAAAAAAATAAAAAAATACAATAAGCATTCTATTATAATTATAACATAAAATTGAAACTAGTTTTTTTTCTCAAAATTGCATTTTTTAATAGATGACCACGGCACAATTACTTTAATAATACTGAATTGTTTTTCACTTCTAATTTTGTCAGCTTTTTCCTTCTATATATAAAAAAAAGTTTGGAATTGGAAATGGACCAATGAAAATCTACGTAGATATTCCCGGTAGATCGGCATCCAATTTGAATGCTTAAGCATGGCCTTTCTTCGTTAATATTAAAAAAACTGTTGCAAACAAAAATATGAATATCGGTGGTATTATAGAGAAATGTTTGATAAACACGCTGATGCAGACAGTTTTCAAATCAAAGAATTATTTTAAGAGATATTTAATGCTAAAGTTGGACAAAATCGTTCCATTAAAAAAGTTTTATTGGAGCAAAAACTATACCAGTGGTGTAGTCCTGGAAAAAAAGTGGGGGGACGCTCATAGTTTCGAACATTAGGGTCTTACATCACCCATAGGGCAAACTTTCTTGCTTTTCACATTTTCAACTGCATTGAAAAGTAAATGAAAAATTAAATTTAAAAATTTAAATTTAATTAAAATTAATTTAGTTAAAGGTTCTTTTTTTTGTTGTTGTTGTTGGCTTACTGTAGAATTAAAAAAAAAATTAAACCTTTTTCATGTCTGAACAAAAGAAATGACACTTTCAGAATTTAGTGTCACCCCCGATAAAAAAAAATATATATATAGATATGTATATAAATATAGATAGTAAAAAACATATTTCAGTTTTAAGACTTAAAATACACGCTTTTATTTTATATAAAATGACGTAATCCGCATCCGCTAGAGAATTCTTCCTTTACTATCCAGTCTTAAACAACATCTACAGGATAAATTAACATACAAGATGGGACACTTCCATAGAGCGTAATGGTAATGCGATTGCGATCGTAGCGCCTTTAGTGACGATGGGGAATAAACTCCCCATCCCTGTAGTATTTTATTATTGAGTATCTACCTCATTGGGATCTTTCTTTTTTTAATGTTGCATGTTTACGTTTTCAATAGAATCTTACACCGATAGATGAATATAGAATAGATATTCTATTTTATATATCTAATATCTGTTCTATGTTTATGTACCGATATACGCATTCTTTTTATTTTATTTAACATTATGCGTGAACAATTTAAGTGCAACGAAAAACAAAGTAACATTTAATCTTGAATGCTATATATCAAAAGCAATGGTGTAATATAAGATTATACGAAATATTGCATTCTACAAGTCCCAGAAAATTTCATAAATATTCCCATTTAATAGGAAAATTTTTATAGCCGATGTTTTATTAATTTATGAAGTTTAACGTATTAAACAATCGTTACAATCTTTTAAAATTTACGTATTTTCACTTTCTTACAGATAAAGTAAAAAAATTGCTTTTAATGTAAATAACGTTCAACCAATTGAATAATATTTATAATATTAACATATAAGAAATAATAATAAAATTACAGATTTTGAAAAATTTCTTTCCACAAATTTTTAGAATTATATAAATCTAAAAGTTAAAAATAAATAGAGGTACCGACATTACACTCAGTAAAATTTTATTCGATATGAATAAATTAACACAATGCCTGAATTTGATTTTTTTACAATTTAATCTCATAAACTTACACATTTCCGTTCTTAACAGAATTTTCTAGGGTTTTTCTTTTATATCATTACTCTAATTATCGTTTGGTAAATTAAAAGTAACAACGATACAAGCACAAAAAAAAAAAAAAAAAAAAAAAAAAAACAGCTAAATAAATAAAGCGTAAATACAATATCATCTGCCTCTTCTTCGTTTGGAAAGAATAGATATTCAAAACGTAAAGCGTAAACATATTTCTTCAACATATGTAAATTTCGGTCCGTGGTAACGCTAGTACTGTTGTCATTACAGATTTCGCCATAAATGTCCCATCTCGAATGTTAATCTATGAGCTATAGTAAAGTACGCATATGACGTCACTATCGCTGAATAATACACAAATCTCGAAAAAAGAGATGTCATTCAAGAAACTCGACAAAAAATCAGCTTTTCTAATGATTCATATGCCTTCATCTGTTTGTAATATTAATATACAGTGTCTCACAAAAGTGATGGGACACTTGTGCTTTATAAAAAGAAACTGCAATAAAATAAACAAACAAACATGCGCAAAAATTTGTTGGGTGTGTTTCATATTTAAAGTTAGTAACAATTATTACATAACATACATTTTGTCAAAATATTAAAATATTAATTTAGTAAAAATACAATTGTTCAGAACGGAGCAAAAAAGGCTCACATAAGTGATGGGACACTTACTTTTCCATCAAATATTTATCCAAAAATTTTACTTTTTAAAAGGTTTTAATATTTTGTTGGATTTCCTTTTACTTTTAAAACATGATTTAATTTTTTTGGGATGGATTCGACTAATTTTTTTGTGATTTCTGGAGTGATTTTACCCCATTCTTCTTGAAGCACCGATTTTAGTTGTTGTTTTGAAGAAATGGTGTGTTTGCGAATTCTTGATTCCAATTCTTGCCAAATATTCTCTATGAGATTTAAGTCTGGAGATTGTGGTGGTGTTTTTATTATTTCAGGACAGTTATACAGCTGCCAGAGTCTAACGTTCAGAGCAGTGTGCTTGGGGTCATTGTCCTGGTAGAATTTAAAATCGTTATGAAGGTTCAATTTTCGTGCTGAAGATTTCAAATTTTGCTTTAAAATATCAATATACTTGTACTGATCCATTATACTGTCAATAAAAACAAGATTACCAACTCCAGCGGACGACATACACCCCCATACCTTAACTCCTCCTCCACCATGTTTTACTGTTGGTACCAAGTTCTGTTTGCGAAATTCTTCCCTGGGTTTTCTCCACACCAAGATTCTACCGTCAGAACCAAATATATTAAATTTACTCTCATCAGCAAATATAACTTTATTCCAGTAATCAGAATTCTTATTTATGTTCGATTTTGCGAAAGCTAGTCTGAGTTTTCTATTCTTTTCACTTACGAAGAATTTTTTCCTGGCTACTCTACCGTGATATCCAGCAGATCGAATTACCCTTCTAATAGTCTCAGGATTAACAATTATTCCATATAATGCTTGTAAATCAGCAGCAACTTTTGGAGCACTATTTCTTGGATTTTTTTTAATATTTCGAACGATAATTCGCTTTATTCCATTGGATAGCTTTGATGATCGGCCAGGTCTTCTTTTATTCTGAATCATATGATTCTTTTTATATCGTTTAATGATATTGAAAACTGTTGAACGACTCAAGTTAACTGTTTCAGCAGTTTTTCTAATAGATTTTCCACGTTCAATATGCAAATTAATAACTAATTTTCGAATTTCAGGCGAAGTTTCTTTTCGTTTAGCATTCATGGCTACACAGAGCTAAAAAACACAAAAATTCCAAAACAAACTGGAGAGAAATACTGCAGACGATTTTATAAATTACTGCCAATTGCTTTTAAGTAAAAATAAAACCCCCAAAAATATTTTTATTGCTTATTTCAGACGATTTTTGTTGCATATATAATGGTGTCCCATCACTTATGTGAGCTATTTTTTGCTCCGTTCTAAACATTTGTATTTTTATTAAATTAATACTTTAATATTTTGACAAAATGTATGTTATGTAATAATCTTTACTAAATTTAAGTATGAAACACACCCACAAAAAAATGTGTACATGCTTTTTTTAATTTATTTGATTAGTTTCCTTTTGTAAAGCACAAGTGTCCCATCACTTATGTGAGACACTGTAGATACTTAAAATTAAATTTGGTTTATAATAGCTCGATGTTTTATCAGAAATCATTCATCTATAGTTTTTCAAAATAGTACGTATTTTAATTACATTTTTTAAAAGTTGTTATGGGAAAATGGCAACAAAAAGATATAATTACTATTTTCCAACTATTTTTCCTTTACTTTCAACATAAATGGAATATTTGAGCTGCCAAGATTAAACAAATGCGCTAAAAACTACAAAAGAATTAATATTTTAAAAATAAATTGAGATGCAGTTTACAAACAAATTGCGTTTAAAAGTACTTTTTTCCCCAATACGACGGTATAAAAATTTAAAATATGCGATGCTGAAAAGTTAAAAAAAATTGCAGTAGAGTATTTAACCGTACAATGATACATTTGCTTTGTTTTACTTCTGGCTTATACAACGGAAGTTATTTTTTTGAGACGACACTTTAATAGCTGGGAGAAAGAAATAGCATACCGGGGACTAAAAAGTAATTTTCGAAAATTACTGCACTTTTTAAATGTGTTTAAAATTTAAAATGTGCTCATATTTGAACCAGACCACGTTACATAAAGCACTTCCCTAATCGATTATTTTATCTATTATTATCTGAATAGAACTGGTAAATTTTATGCATTTACAAACAGAAAATGTAATTTTGATAACGTGTCATAAAACAGCCAGTTTGGAATTGTGGACGAAGAAAAATCGTAAGATATAAAAATTGATATTATACCGATATGACCCTTCCCTACAAAAAGAGGCACATGGCACACATTTAATTCAGCATTTGTAATAGAAAAATGTAAAATCTGTTACTTACATTCCCATTTAATAAAATAAATAAGTTTTGCGCCTCTTAGTACTAATAACACCTGTTACTTCAATCTTAGTTTTAAACATCGAACTATAGATAAGATTTTCTTTCAAATTTTTGAAAATGGTACATATTGTTTACATAAATAATTAATTTATTTTTTTTATACACAGTTATTCAAAATGAAAAAGAAATTCATTAAACGTAATTTATGTTACAACGATTTTACATTTTTTATTCCAAATGCAACTTTAACTAGAATAAAAATCATGCGCCATGCATAGAATATGAAATATTTTCTAATACTATCAAAAATATTTTATTATAATTATTTTTTCCATACAAGGGACAGCGGTGCGTTAATAGACATTTTAGAAAATACTTAAAGTTAAAAGCCTTATCTCAGTAATTACTGTCTAGACTGAAGTAGTCCCTAAAGACATTAAGGGACTACTTCACTCACGGGAACTGAATTCGCTTACTAATGCTAAACCTATGGGAGAATTTTTTTAAAAGATATATCGTTTGCATGTCAAAATTTTTAAATGTTTTTTTTTTTTTTTTTTTTTTTTTTTTTGCATTGGATAGCCAAGGTCGATTTTCATAATGCCCGTTTTTTACTTTTTCGATTTTGTTCGCAGTCATTTTTTATGAGGATAGGTCGACTTTCGAAACCGGTTCCGAAAGTAAAATTATCTAAATTGAAAAAAAAAAATACAAACAAAATCGAAAAAAAAAAAAAAAAAAAAAAAAAAAAAAGATTCGGCCTTTGTAGAGATTGGCCTCAGCTATCTAATGAAAAAAAATCTTTTACAAATATTAAAAGTCAAACAAGAAAAGAAAAAAAAATCTTCCATATGATTAACATTAGAAAGCGGGTGGGAAGAATTTGCGTGTGTTAACATGCAAAATCTTCAGTAATGTAATCCTTGTATTTTATGCATACCACACAGTAAAACTAAAAGTCTAATTAAATAGAACAACGCTTTTCACTAAAAAAAATGTTTTTACCGTTCATTGACGACAATATTTGTGTATCCATGTCTTTTGTGCAGTCCTATGTATGAATTTATTTATATTATATTCACACAGTAAGACTTAGTTGTGCTAAAAAACAAATAACACTCTTGAAAATGCATTTTCATCAAATTCCGCCCACACAATTTAAATATTTTGAATTGTTGCACTGCATATAATTTGTAGAATTCATTCCACAGAATTTAATAAAAATTAGTTGAGATTGAAAAAGCACGTCTTACAATGTTGCTTATAGACTGTTAAAGAAAATTGATATGATATATTCCCTATGCTTTCTGTGGATGACGTTATCTCCCTCCTCAATAACGTATATAAATTTCAAAAAACGCTTTTCAAACGATTACTGTCATTAGTGAATTCAGGAGGTGGCCGGGAGGGACATTCCCCCGGAATATTTGAGATTTCGTGTTTTGAATGGTCAAAAAGTGCAATCCCCCTCGGAACTCTATAATGTCATCCTCGGAGCCACAGAAATCCCCCCCCCCCCCAGGAAAGTGTTTGAATTCAACACTGATTACTGTAATCCGACATTAATACAATGTAATTTATTTCTATATCCCTGTAAATAAACGAAAGAAGCTACACGATACGTATTCTATATTAAGCGTGTTGTTGTGCCCTTCAGTGATGTATATCAATTTCTTTATGTTTGAAGTAGTGCAACATCATTGAAATACAAAATAAAGAATTTTCTTTCCATAGGACATAATTTAACGAAACATCTTTTTATGTATACCTGCAAACGAACTATAAGTGCTAAACACTTCATTTTCATTAAAGAATCTTTGTAGTAAGTAGTAAATCATAATAATGTATATAAATAGAGTGGCAATCCAAGTTTATTTACGGGCAATCGGAATGACGAACCAAAGTCATAAACTTTTCAACTATGTTAGAAAGTGTTAAAATGTTGTAGTTTAATTTTTTATTGTTTATGCTACTACAAATTTTATTGAGATTGCAGACATTTTCAAACAATATTGCCGTTATTAAATAAAATCTATATTTTATTTTAAAACAAAGTATTTTAGAAATATAACAAATAAAACGCATATTAAAAACTCCTAAATTAAACTTCTATCAGCTTTTTTTTTTATATAAAAGGAACTAGTGAAACATATTACTATTTTTTTTCTGCACACCTGATATATTTTAATCGGTGGTTTAGAAAAAAAAATACACAAACATAAAAGAAACACAGAACTAAAAATAGTCTTTTACGGGGGCTTCAGGAGGACAGACCCTCTTCCTGATAAATAATTCTTGATATCCTTTCTTTTACTGTTCAATTACTTTAAATCCTATGCGAAGAACAAACTTTGTTATTTTTTGAAATTTTCGAGAGGGAAAGAAAATTTAGTTAATTAAATTTGAAAATCTAAAGAGGGGCAATTCTGCTCAACTACCATTTCTGGCACCTATGTTTCCTTTCCATCCCATTGTACAAAAGATATAATTTTATACAAAAACATATTGATATTTGGAAAATATGAAACCCTTATCAAAGATTCATGGTATAACATAGCATATAATTAAAAATATTATTGATCAAAACTCAAAATATGCTTACGATTCTCTTGCATCGGACTTTTGATCTTCAATTGTGCTTGATAATTTCGTATCTATCATTACAGCATTGTTATACTATCATCGACGACCAACGTTTCGAAAAAATTATAAAACTTTCCAATTTTGGCTGCCTATATCGTTTCATTGTTATTTTTTCCTTCAAAAATTGAAATTTTGATGCAAAATACTTATGGCTAGAATTAAAAAACAGATACTTCAGAGATATTCGCTGGAATTCAAAATAATCCAATGCTTGTAGTTTATTCCTGTCTAAAGAAGTAATCCCCGAATAGTAAACCAAGAAATAATTGTCAATGTGAATGATACAGGAAGATAGGAGAAAGGGGGATAATGATTTTGTGGGATTCTTGGCACTGCAATATATCAGAAGTTGTCGGTCTACATTGGTGTCCCTTTTGTTGATTTATTCTGTATTCGATTGCAGACACCGTACCAGTCATCTGATGACCCCTACTAACCAACAGTATGTGACAGATATGACAATTACCCGGAACGTCTTTAAATACCTTATTTACTGACTAATGGAAACATGCTGTTGTTAATTACCATGTGAGAAAAACATGACCAGTCTTTCAAAACTGAAACATCTGGATATTTTTTAAACGGAGACTGCGGTGTATAAAGATCTTTTTCAAAGAGCTTTTGTGGTCTTTATGTTAGGAAAAGGAGGAAGATAATAGTTTTCGATTAGAAAATTCCAAGTAAAACTAATGTATGCATCTGAAGAAACTAATGTTAGCGCGGTATTTCAGGTGTTTCACTACTGTTAATCATGGTGAAACGGCAAGTAAATATCCCTTTCTTCCCAATTCCTTTCAGTTTGTTTTCTGAATACTCAAAGAAAACTCAAATAGTTTTAAAAATCAATTCTTTACTTCATAAAATTCTTAATTTATTAAAGTGCTTTTTATTTTAAACATTTAATAAATCAGGAAGATCTGCGTCCCCTCGCGCCCTTAGCGTCCCCTTGAAAAAAAAAGGTAAGGGGACGCTTGAAATAAAATAAAAAAGTGGAGGGACGCCATCCCCCTGCGTCCCCCCTCGACTACACCACTGAATGCATGAGAATTTAATCATTTTTAGATCATTTTATACGTTATAAGTTCCCGGTGTGCAGATTGCGTTTATTTTTTTTATTTGACTCATTTTTTTGAGGTTTTATTTCTATTTTAAATTCAAATTTTCAGCTTTTCGAGGGATATTTTTTATATATTTTAGAAAATGTTATTAATTTAAACTGTTGCCAATTGTATAAACAGCGAAACAATAATGTTTACTTCAAATTAAATATTTATTTACACGTGACTATTGTAAACAGAAATAAAAACTTTAAAATTAGAATTAAATGATCACATGTTAAAAGCAGGAAAATTACGTCATAAGAACCATATTCACACTTGAATTTTAAAAGAGAAACAAAATGTTAAAATAAAAAAAATTATTATATGCTAAAACTTGTAAAGGGAAGAAATTACATCATATTTAAAATGGCCAAAAAATATGGTAAAACAATTTAAATTAAAAAATATATTTGCGCGAGATATTTTGAGATAATCTTTTCAACTGTTATCGTGAATTCGAAGACAGCGCAAATAATATTTCCTTCTAACAACTAAAGTATTTTCACCTGAATATTAATAAGAGAAATAAAACTTTGGTGTAAATTAAGTCAGATTTAAAACGATACATTTAAAATGAATTTAAATGCTGTTAAAAAATACCGGGAGACAAGGGCACTGTTTACTTAATTCATTTTACATTAGCTTATTTTCAAATGTTTAACTAATTTTTTAATTCAATACGTAAACAGCCATTGAATCTCTTAACAGCAGCAGATTTGGTCTTAAAAATCCCCAATCCAAGGAAAACGAATGGTAACCCGTTTACAGAAAAATCACTATTGTTTTCTTTTTTTTTTTAATTCAATATTTTTAAAGCCGATCAAATTAGCGTGCTTTTTTGATTTTGGTGTGCCTGAACGGGGTTGGCGAGCGTAGCTCGTAGGGGGGCAGAGCCCCCTAGTTTCTTATATAATTATGCAGTGCATTAAGGATTTTTTTTTTCTTTTTGTCAATCATCAAAAATCAGCATTTTTCTACGATAAAAGTTGAATACCGTCTTCAAATAATCAGGATTAAGAAAAAAAAAAAAAAGAGAGAGAGTTTTTCATAATTTCCACCCTTTGTCTCGTCTAGTCACTAAAATAAGTCATGTTTATTTTAATTTCAGATAAGCCAAATTTAAACTACAATGGTCGTCGCAACTCACACGCACCAAAAGAAAAAAAAAAAAAACAGCGCGTCGTGTCGCGCATGTGTCGTGTGTTAATTAGTATTTCATGGGAAAATACCTCCACATTCGCCGATTTCTATTTTCTTCAGAAAGATAGAGAGCTCCAGAATACGGTATAATAATAATAATAATAATAAAAGTGTCACATCTGGTATTACTACAGAAACCACTGGGTATCGATAGAACCGATTTGAAACCTCGCCGAAATGGTAATTTGTCTATTTAGGAACTTCCACGTTACTGACTAAAGCATTGAAAACTGAACCCGAATACATCTGCACTTCTCTTTACTTATATTTATCCATTCTTTTGTAAAAGGACTTTTACAATTTTAGTGGTTTATCTATTTATTTTAATTACATATGTATTTTTCAATTTATATATCGGGGTGGTGTTTGAAGTTTAAAGCGGTTAAGCAGATCCGGTAAAAAAAAAAAAAAAAAAAAAAAAAAACGTTTTTACATATTGGCTTTTTCGGATGCTAAAAATATTATCGAATTTTTAAATAGATATAAAAAAATTAACATTTTCTTCTTTCAAAAGCAAAATTTACATAAGTTTCCATTGCAAAATCTTGTGAAGAATTAGTCTTGGCGCCCTTGGCGGTCTAACACTTATATTATCATTAAGAAATTATGGAATGCTCGACTTTAGCAGAACTAAGGGCATCAATTTATGTGTGTACTTGTGGGGAGTGTGCGTTTGTGTGTGTGGAGGGGGGGAGGGCTTGCTATTACAAAAACACGATACTACTTTTTTTCAAGTTATTTTTACAGAGGCGCTGAAAAAAATCTGGCCAAGTCACCAAGGGCGCCATGATTACAAAAACACGGTATTAGTTTTTTTAAACTTATTTTTTACAGAGGCTCTAAAAAAATCTGTCCAAGGGCGCCATGATTACAAAAACACGATGATAGTTTTTTGAAAGGGATTTTTACAGAGGCGCTGAAAAATATCTGTCAAAGGGCGCTATGATTACAAAAACACGATATTAGTTTTTTTAAACTTATTTTTACAGAGGCGCTGAAAAAATATGACTAAGGGCGCCGTAATTAAAAAACACGATATTAAGTTTTTGAAATTTATTTTTACAGATGCGCTGAAAAAAATCTCTCTAAGGGCGCCATGATTAAAAAAAACACGATAATAGTTTTTCAAAATTATTTTTACAGAGGCGCTGAAAAAATCTGACCAAGGGCGCCATGATTACAAAAGCATGATATTAGTTTTCTGAAAGTTATTTTTACAGGGCGCTGAAAATATCTCACCAAGAGCGCATTGATTACGAAAACACGACATTAGTTTTTTGAAAGTTATTTTTACTGAGAGGCGCTGAAAATAAATCTGATCAAGGGCGCCATGATTACAAAATTACGATATTAGTTTTTTTAAAGTTATTTTTACAGAGAGGCGCTGAAAAATAAATCTGCCCAAGGGCGCCATGAGTACAAAAACGCGATAATAGCTTTTTGAAAGGCATTTTTACAGCGGCGCTGAAAAATATCTGACCAAGGTCGCCATGATAACAAAAACACGATAGTAGTTTTTTAAAACTTATTTTTACAGAGGCGCTAAAAAAATCTGACCAAGGGCGCCATGATTACAAAAGCATGATATTAGTTTTCTGTAAGTTATTTTTACAGGGCGCTGAAAAAATCTCACCAAGAGCGCATTGATTACGAAAACACGACATTAGTTTTTTGAAAGTTATTTTTACAGAGGCGCTGGAAATAAATCTGACCAAGGGCGTCATGATTACAAAATTACGATATTAGTTTTTTTTGAAGTTATTTTTATAGAGAGGCGCTGAAAAAAAAAATCTGTCCAAGGGCGCCATAATTACAAAAACACGATGTAGTTTTTGAAATTTATTTTTACAGAGACGCTGAAAAAATTCCCTCCAAGGGCGCCGTGATTACAAAAACACGATATTAGTTTTTTGAAATTTATTTTTACAGAGGCGCTGAAAAAAATCTGACCAAGGGCGCCATTATTAAGAAAACACGATATTGTTTTGTTTTTTTAACTTATTTTTACAAAGGCCCTAAACAAATCTGTCCAAGAGCGTCATGATTAGAGAAACACGATGACAGTTTTTTGAAAGGTTTTTTTTACAGGGGCGCTGAAAAAGAAAATCTGACTAAGTGATTAAAAAATACGATATTAAGTTTTTGAAATTTATTCTTACAGAGGCACTGAAAAAATTCTCTCCAAGGGCGCCATGATTAGAAAAACACGATAATAGTTTTTTGAAAAGCATTTTTACAGAGGCACTGAAAAAAATCTGACCAAGGGCGCCATTATTATGAAAACACAATATTAGTTTTTTTTTTAAACTTATTTTTACAGAGGCGTTGAAAAAATCTGACCGAGGGCGCCATTATTATGAAAACACAATATTAGTTTTTTTTTTTAACTTATTTTTACAGAGGCGCTAAAAAAATTGTCCAAGGGCGCCATGATTATCAAAGCCGCCTCTGACAAAGAGACCAAATGAAATTAAAATGAAAATGACCTGTATTAAATTGGCATTTTTTTTGTTTTGTTTTTTGTACTTTCACAAAAAACAGAAATACCAAACTACCGGGCAGCCACCCAGGGCGCTGAATATTTGACAGAAAATATACTAAATACATCATTAATACCAATATTAATTTATGTAGAAGTTACTATACTTCGGGGTACTGAATAAAATCTGGACCAGGGCGCCATGACTATCAAAGTCTCTGTGAATGAATCCATTTAAAATGAGAATATGTTTCTTATACAGTGTTTCGTCGTTTATACTTGCACAAAAGGCAGAAATACAAAAATACCTCACAACACCAGGGGCGCTAAATACTTAGACGCAGAAAATATGCAAACGTATTAGACGCAGACTTATTAGACACTTATTAGAAGCATTCCTAGAACAGAAATTATTTAGGAGTATATCTAAATAAGTGAGTACTTAATATTATTTTTCTTAGAATTTATCATTAATACAGGCTTTGAAACAGAGTCTGGTCCTGGATGCAATGTGTAACAATGGCATATCTGATTGTCGATAACTTATGTTATCTCGAAATTGGTTTATCTAATTGTCTTTCATCACACATAGTTTGCTTATGCTATACTTTAAAAAATAAAAAGCATTACTTTTTAATTTTCCAAATGAAAATTTTTGAAAATTTTATGCCTTTCAAAATGCGTGCTTAAAAAAAAAAAAGAAAAAAAAAAGAAAAGAAAAAAAAAAAGAAAAAAGTGACGATGGGCGCACCGGGCATTTGCCTCGTTGCCCGGTGGGCCAGTACGACCCTGAATATAGATAAAATGATATACATGGTCACGCAAAGAATTGGATACATAACCGTCTATGGATGATAATATCTGGAAATGTGATTTCAGTAGTTTTAAGAGTAATTTAAATTAAATTTTAGCTAAATAGGGGCATGTAATAACGGTACAATTGGCTATGGACGGTAACTGCTGAAATCAATTTTTAAATTTTTTTATGCGTTTTCTAAAATGTTTGCTTAGTTATCTTGGTACTTCTTAGTTATCCCGTCGACCAAATTACTGTCGCCAAATTGTAAGATTAATTGCCAATAATGGTTGCCATTAATTAATTAATTGTAAGATTAAATGTCAATAATGGCCAATAAAACCATTAATTCGACATTTTATTTGTATTTTTGTTAATGTTTTACTATTGATTTGGCGATTTATATAATTTGGCGAAATTGGTCGACGGGATATCTAAGAAGTAACGTTATCTTATTTACCTTATTTCCCTAAATAACGAAGATTTGTTAATTATTCAGGATGTGTTGGAAAGTGTTTCATATTCTATGCTTAACGCATGATTTTTCTTTCTTCTTTAGTCTTATTTTGCATTTATTTTATTCTTAATTTTTTAGTCTTATACAGCTTTATAGAAACTTTGGCACAGTTGTCATATACGTTATCATATATTGGCGCGATTTTTTTCCGACGCCAATTTGGCGAAAACATCAACAGCATAAACAACAACATCCGGATTACCATATCAAGCAAAATTACGACACTTTGGCGCCAGTTAACTACCCGTTGTGTATATGACATTGGCGTCAGAAAAAAATCGCGCCAATATGGGGCGGCGTATATGACATCTGTGCCGAAACTTTAATATTTAAGGTTTAAACTCTTCGCTCCCCTCCCCTTGCATATAGTACAAACTATAACACGGATAGTGCAAAATAATAGACAGTTTGGTACTTTTCCACTGTAGGGGGGCTTTGGCATTTTTTTAAAAAAAGCTTGGTGTAATTTGGGCATCAGAAAGTGAGATTTGGGTACTTTTCCGTTATGCGGACACCATTGTCGCCAAGCGTATTAGTTGGCGCAAAATCGTGAATTGAAGCATTTGAAAAATAAAAGAAAAACCATTGTCGATACTAAAGTGAGCATTTAAAAAATATAACATTTGAAAATTCCAGACTTTTACGAACTATTTCATCAAATCACAAATATATGCTTAAAATAAGTGAACAAATAACTGCTATAAAGTAAAGCAATAAAATAAAACTCATATTAAACTGCTGGCATAAAATTACAAATATCTTTTAGCATTTTGAAATAATTGGCGCATTAGCATACATTTTGGCATGGTGTCCGTACAACGGAAAAATATCGAGATTTGTTGTCAAATCATATAAACAGCTATGAAAACAAATTTGATGAGCGTTTTTGTTTGTTTTATATGTATATTATTGATGTTTTTATGTACAAATTACATCTGTTTCTGTATAAAATTAGAGAAACGGCTTTTTTATGTTAAATAAATCGTATAAATATCGAAAAAAATGCGTGTGTATATAAAATGAAACAGTCAATAGGTTCCCGGAAAATATGTTATCAAATTTCTTTTTTAGCCAAGGCACCTATGCTGGAAAAGTACCTAAAGCACATTAAAATCGCGCAGTTAGGAGCTCACACAGTACACCGTTGTCTATTGGCGGTTATTTTATTAGTAGCATCGGGAGGAAGATGTAAAGATGCACTTTAAATTCTCACCCATAGATTTCGAAAAAATATCTTAAAAGAGTGGAGCTTAAATTAAATTTGGGTGACCTCCATTATGAAAGATTAATGGTTTTAAATGGGAATTTCGCCAAATTAGCCAGCTATCGCCAAGTCGGCTAACATTTGGCGCTACTGTGGTAACCCTGCATTAATATTTTTCAGCAATTACTCATTTCAATGAGGCGGTCCTACCGGAATAGTGAGGGACACACAGAGACTTGGATTTTATATAAATAGATTTAGATATAAAAAGTCGATTCAAGTAAAAAAAAAGATCCCATAAACTTCATACATATTGATAAAAATTAATTTTTAAGCTCATTCTAGTCATAGCACTTACGCTCGTATTCACCAACTACTTCGACCCCGAGTTATACCGATAACCTCCGTCGAACGTTCAAACCACGGTATCTAATAAATTATACGGTACGGATCACGCGCAGCCTCCTTCTCTGTGATGACGTCAGTTGGACACCAACTCTTCTCTCACGAGCTCCTAAACACTGCTGTTTATGCTGTCCGTCCATAGGCTTCTCATATAACTGCGGCAGAGCTTTTTCTCCACGCGCGGCGGCTCCGAACGGGTTAAGAACTTCAATCCACATAAGAAATAATATACAGTGTGTTTCTAAATTCATGGTACTAACTTTAAGGGTTGGTACAGGACACTGTAACTATCATTTATAGTATAGGAATGTGTGGACGCAAGTGACGCTTTCAGGTACAAACACCAGGGGGCCGATTTGGCCCTTTTTTATTTTCAAAATTTCTCATTCATACCAGGAAATTCCTATACTATTATTTTCTTTACTTAAGACAGACATTTTATGATTACATAAAGAAAAAATTCCTCTTTGAAAATTTCCAGTATGAAATCGAAATTTTTGAATTAAAAAAACCGCAAAACTAGCATGTCTCTCAAACACAGAAAATACATACAAATAAATAGAAGTGGAGTTTTCTTTTAATTAGAAAATTTCGATTTCATACCGAAAATTTTCGAAGAAGAATTTTTTCTTTATGTAATCATGAAATGTCTGTCTTAAATAAAGAAAGGAATAGTATAGGAATTTTCTAGTTAGAACGAGAAATTTTGAAATTAAAAAAATGTCCAAATTGACCCCTTGGTGTATGTGCCTCAAAGCGTCACTTGCGCCCATACATTCCTATACAATAAATGATTATTACAGTGTCCTGTACCATCAGGGCCGAAACTAGCCTTTTTGGCGCCCGGGGCAAACATGGATTTTGGCGCCCCCCCTCCACCACAAAGTAAATTTACAAAAAAGAATTTTACTAAATATCTAACGGACAACTTATTTTTAAATTTAAAATATATAAAACTGAACTACGTAATCAGCTTTGTCAAACATTGATCCATTAAAATCTTTGAAAAGTTATTGAAAAGAATTGCATTTTAATCTTTTTAAACTTTTTTTTTTTTTTTTTTTTTTTGCATAGTCTGAATGAGGTCGATGTCTAAAAAAGACAGGTTTTACTAAGAATTTTACTCTGTGCATTCCCCTTCCCGTTGTCCTGGGCAGTCAGCGCCCATGGCAAGACGGGGGGAAAAAAAAAAAAAAAAAAAAAGAAAGAAAGGAAGCTCAACACTGTTCAGCGTAAAAAAAAAAAACAGCTTTCATGGAATTTTTTTATCTAGAAGAAAAATCAGACTGAGGGTTCACTTCTCCTTTGGTAGCAGGGTCGTACTGGCATAACTGAGAGGGCGGTGGCAAAATGGATAAAAAGGGCGCCGATTGCCTTACAAAAGGGCGCAAATGTTTATATATATATACATACACATACACACGCACATACTATATAAATTATGCATAAAAAATCACTTTAAAAATATATACGAGTATATTGCTATCGCGAAAACTTTATTCCTAAAATAATTATGTCACCCAAATTAGTATTTTACACTACAGAAATGTAATATGCACAAAAATAGTTCCCCGCAAGACATTGCACTTAAAAAAAAATCTGATGTTAGATCAGTGTTGCCAATTTAGAGGTATTTTTTTCCACCACACTTTTCTAAGAAAGCTATCTCTATTTCCGAATTTCGCTCACCATATCTAATGAGTTAATTCAAACTTTACCCCGAATATTTGAATAACAATCTCCATACAATTATCTCCAAATGGAAAATAAAATATTGAAATAAAATAAACAAAAACAATTTCGTTGGGTCAAAACTCAAAAGTGCAAAACATTATTTAATACAATTCAATAATATTTTATATAATACAATTTCTAGAATACAAATACTAATTATAATGTATAAAATTTCAGGAAAGTTATTTTTGTTTAGTTCAAGAGTGACGTCTATTTTACGTGAAATATTTTAAAAATATGTTTTATTTCTTTATTTTTTCAACATTCAAAAGATATCATAGAATTTTTTTTTTTTTTTTTTTTTTTTTTTTTTTTTTTTTTTTTTATTATGGCCATTTTTTTTTTCCATTCTGATCAGAAACAAAATTATGGCCATTTTTTTTTCATCCTGACCAGAAAAAAAAAAAAAATTATGACCATTTTTTTTTTTCCTTTTCTGACCAGAAAATCAGAGTTCTAACTTTTTACGACAGCTCTTTCATCTTCACCTAACACTTCATTTATAACGGTTGTTTCATAATAATGGATGGCACCAGTCCATCAGAAGAAAATGATCCATTCCAAAGGTATAAGTTCGATTGAAAAAAACTATTTAATACTTTGAGCAGAAAGAAGAGGCTACACCTGCAATTTTTATGACACTAACAGAATCCCATAGCTGCCAATTTGTACGGTTTAGTTACCTCTAAAATTTAACACAAATTTTTGCCATATTTAACCGTTGACAATTGTTAGACTTTCTAAACTGAAATTCCGGAAGTGACAGCCAATTGTTCCCTTGCGACGACATTTCTGTGGCTTCAACTCGTAAAACTTGGCTAAAAGTGCTATCTTTGGCAACATTTTCTGAATGAATCTTTGCCTTTATAAGAAAATGGGAAACTCTAATTTCCTGGTATCTGAACAAAATTGGCAAATTTTATATTTTTACGAATATTAATGCAACTTTTTTGTATTTACGAATGAAAATGACTTCGCGAAAGTATCAGAAAAGTAGTTAGTTTGGATTTTAAATAGCTTTCAATATAAAAAATTCTCATAACGAGGATGTGATCGCCCCCCACTCCAAAAAAGGAAATCCATGACCCCCTCTAAATGATGAGCTGAATCCGTTCTTGGCTTTGTCGAATATTGATTGATTAAAATCTCGGAAACGGAATCGAAAAAAATTCCGCTTTATACAGGATCCTAATGCCATATCATCTTTAGATTCTTCTATGTTTTGTCATACGCCAGACAGAATGATTTTAACAATACCGTGCAAAAGGCAGATGCGAGAAAAATCGACAAACAAAATCTTCATTTGGCGCCCGGGGCACATGCCCCCTCTGCCCCCCTTAATTTCGGCCCTGCTTTCAAATCAGCAAACTTACAAAGGCTGTGCCCAATAATGGAGTTGTTTCTGTTTTTCAAAGATCTTGTTCTTTTTTACCGCGATTCATGTGTGTACGCAGGGTAGGGGGGGGGGGCAGAAAATCTTTGGAAAAGTAATACATTCTTTAAAAATATTACGTTGAATGTATTATTTTGAAAAGTAATATTACTTGAATTTTATTGCATGATAGTTTTGTTTTAAAGGTTTTCATTAAATTTCATTATAACTGCTGACTGCTTTACTTGGCTGAAAATACCAATTATTTTTTATTGCCCAGCAGAAACTTTTTAATCAAACTGTCTTTTATATTTTTTGAGAAAAACAAAAGATCTTTCAGAAAATCCTGCCAAATGTGGCGTTTTGAACCGAATTTCCGGACGCGACAGTGGAGGAAGAGAAAGAAAACTGTTGTCATGAGAATACAATCAATTTTAACTCAATATGTAATTAATTTAAAGAACAGAATCTATTGTATTACAAATCACTTCAATAACCAAGCCTGCAAGTCTCATTCTTTTATGTGGAGTTTGGCCGAATATTCGGTTTCATTTTCGTTTTCAGCCCAAAATCCTAGTTTCGGCGAAAATACTGCCGTATATTCGGTATTACTATAACTGCCCCTCCTAAGCCTCCCCCAAACGGCACTCCTATCCAAAGAGCCGTACATACTATATATTCACATACAAGGAGATAAATCTAGAAGGTATTACTAATATTGATTAAATTCGTTATTTTAAATTAAATTATTTTTTAATATATTTTTTATGTTTATAACACCTTATATTTAATTAATTTTATTTCAATCAAATTATTTTGTTAATTATGTACTGCCGTTTCTACGCAAAACATTATTCAGATAACATGCGTACATGTATGTTTATGTTACTTACTTGGAATTTATTTTTAAAACAATTTCGCTTTCGTTTTCAGTCGATACTAGGAAGATAACCGAAATTCAGTTTCTTTCGAACACTATTTTTATGTTTGTAAATGAGCAGAAATTTTCGAATTATTGAACGTTAATTTTTTTTTTTTTTTTTTTTTTTGAGAACCGCTTTATGGATTTACACGTAATCATAACTTATAAATTTCGGAAAATCGAGTTTTTATTTTAGCAGCTTTATCAACGGAATTGAGACTTCTTTATGTGGCCAGAATATGGAATAGACAATTCTATGTAAGTAAAAAAAAATAAAAAAATACAATAAGCATTCTATTATAATTATAACATAAAATTGAAACTAGTTTTTTTTCTCAAAATTGCATTTTTTAATAGATGACCACGGCACAATTACTTTAATAATACTGAATTGTTTTTCACTTCTAATTTTGTCAGCTTTTTCCTTCTATATATAAAAAAAAGTTTGGAATTGGAAATGGACCAATGAAAATCTACGTAGATATTCCCGGTAGATCGGCATCCAATTTGAATGCTTAAGCATGGCCTTTCTTCGTTAATATTAAAAAAACTGTTGCAAACAAAAATATGAATATCGGTGGTATTATAGAGAAATGTTTGATAAACACGCTGATGCAGACAGTTTTCAAATCAAAGAATTATTTTAAGAGATATTTAATGCTAAAGTTGGACAAAATCGTTCCATTAAAAAAGTTTTATTGGAGCAAAAACTATACCAGTGGTGTAGTCCTGGAAAAAAAGTGGGGGGACGCTCATAGTTTCGAACATTAGGGTCTTACATCACCCATAGGGCAAACTTTCTTGCTTTTCACATTTTCAACTGCATTGAAAAGTAAATGAAAAATTAAATTTAAAAATTTAAATTTAATTAAAATTAATTTAGTTAAAGGTTCTTTTTTTTGTTGTTGTTGTTGGCTTACTGTAGAATTAAAAAAAAAATTAAACCTTTTTCATGTCTGAACAAAAGAAATGACACTTTCAGAATTTAGTGTCACCCCCGATAAAAAAAAATATATATATAGATATGTATATAAATATAGATAGTAAAAAACATATTTCAGTTTTAAGACTTAAAATACACGCTTTTATTTTATATAAAATGACGTAATCCGCATCCGCTAGAGAATTCTTCCTTTACTATCCAGTCTTAAACAACATCTACAGGATAAATTAACATACAAGATGGGACACTTCCATAGAGCGTAATGGTAATGCGATTGCGATCGTAGCGCCTTTAGTGACGATGGGGAATAAACTCCCCATCCCTGTAGTATTTTATTATTGAGTATCTACCTCATTGGGATCTTTCTTTTTTTAATGTTGCATGTTTACGTTTTCAATAGAATCTTACACCGATAGATGAATATAGAATAGATATTCTATTTTATATATCTAATATCTGTTCTATGTTTATGTACCGATATACGCATTCTTTTTATTTTATTTAACATTATGCGCGAACAATTTAAGTGCAACGAAAAACAAAGTAACATTTAATCTTGAATGCTATATATCAAAAGCAATGGTGTAATATAAGATTATACGAAATATTGCATTCTACAAGTCCCAGAAAATTTCATAAATATTCCCATTTAATAGGAAAATTTTTATAGCCGATGTTTTATTAATTTATGAAGTTTAACGTATTAAACAATCGTTACAATCTTTTAAAATTTACGTATTTTCACTTTCTTACAGATAAAGTAAAAAAATTGCTTTTAATGTAAATAACGTTCAACCAATTGAATAATATTTATAATATTAACATATAAGAAATAATAATAAAATTACAGATTTTGAAAAATTTCTTTCCACAAATTTTTAGAATTATATAAATCTAAAAGTTAAAAATAAATAGAGGTACCGACATTACACTCAGTAAAATTTTATTCGATATGAATAAATTAACACAATGCCTGAATTTGATTTTTTTACAATTTAATCTCATAAACTTACACATTTCCGTTCTTAACAGAATTTTCTAGGGTTTTTCTTTTATATCATTACTCTAATTATCGTTTGGTAAATTAAAAGTAACAACGATACAAGCACAAAAAAAAAAAAAAAAAAAAAAAAAAAAACAGCTAAATAAATAAAGCGTAAATACAATATCATCTGCCTCTTCTTCGTTTGGAAAGAATAGATATTCAAAACGTAAAGCGTAAACATATTTCTTCAACATATGTAAATTTCGGTCCGTGGTAACGCTAGTACTGTTGTCATTACAGATTTCGCCATAAATGTCCCATCTCGAATGTTAATCTATGAGCTATAGTAAAGTACGCATATGACGTCACTATCGCTGAATAATACACAAATCTCGAAAAAAGAGATGTCATTCAAGAAACTCGACAAAAAATCAGCTTTTCTAATGATTCATATGCCTTCATCTGTTTGTAATATTAATATACAGTGTCTCACAAAAGTGATGGGACACTTGTGCTTTATAAAAAGAAACTGCAATAAAATAAACAAACAAACATGCGCAAAAATTTGTTGGGTGTGTTTCATATTTAAAGTTAGTAACAATTATTACATAACATACATTTTGTCAAAATATTAAAATATTAATTTAGTAAAAATACAATTGTTCAGAACGGAGCAAAAAAGGCTCACATAAGTGATGGGACACTTACTTTTCCATCAAATATTTATCCAAAAATTTTACTTTTTAAAAGGTTTTAATATTTTGTTGGATTTCCTTTTACTTTTAAAACATGATTTAATTTTTTTGGGATGGATTCGACTAATTTTTTTGTGATTTCTGGAGTGATTTTACCCCATTCTTCTTGAAGCACCGATTTTAGTTGTTGTTTTGAAGAAATGGTGTGTTTGCGAATTCTTGATTCCAATTCTTGCCAAATATTCTCTATGAGATTTAAGTCTGGAGATTGTGGTGGTGTTTTTATTATTTCAGGACAGTTATACAGCTGCCAGAGTCTAACGTTCAGAGCAGTGTGCTTGGGGTCATTGTCCTGGTAGAATTTAAAATCGTTATGAAGGTTCAATTTTCGTGCTGAAGATTTCAAATTTTGCTTTAAAATATCAATATACTTGTACTGATCCATTATACTGTCAATAAAAACAAGATTACCAACTCCAGCGGACGACATACACCCCCATACCTTAACTCCTCCTCCACCATGTTTTACTGTTGGTACCAAGTTCTGTTTGCGAAATTCTTCCCTGGGTTTTCTCCACACCAAGATTCTACCGTCAGAACCAAATATATTAAATTTACTCTCATCAGCAAATATAACTTTATTCCAGTAATCAGAATTCTTATTTATGTTCGATTTTGCGAAAGCTAGTCTGAGTTTTCTATTCTTTTCACTTACGAAGAATTTTTTCCTGGCTACTCTACCGTGATATCCAGCAGATCGAATTACCCTTCTAATAGTCTCAGGATTAACAATTATTCCATATAATGCTTGTAAATCAGCAGCAACTTTTGGAGCACTATTTCTTGGATTTTTTTTAATATTTCGAACGATAATTCGCTTTATTCCATTGGATAGCTTTGATGATCGGCCAGGTCTTCTTTTATTCTGAATCATATGATTCTTTTTATATCGTTTAATGATATTGAAAACTGTTGAACGACTCAAGTTAACTGTTTCAGCAGTTTTTCTAATAGATTTTCCACGTTCAATATGCAAATTAATAACTAATTTTCGAATTTCAGGCGAAGTTTCTTTTCGTTTAGCATTCATGGCTACACAGAGCTAAAAAACACAAAAATTCCAAAACAAACTGGAGAGAAATACTGCAGACGATTTTATAAATTACTGCCAATTGCTTTTAAGTAAAAATAAAACCCCCAAAAATATTTTTATTGCTTATTTCAGACGATTTTTGTTGCATATATAATGGTGTCCCATCACTTATGTGAGCTATTTTTTGCTCCGTTCTAAACATTTGTATTTTTATTAAATTAATACTTTAATATTTTGACAAAATGTATGTTATGTAATAATCTTTACTAAATTTAAGTATGAAACACACCCACAAAAAAATGTGTACATGCTTTTTTTAATTTATTTGATTAGTTTCCTTTTGTAAAGCACAAGTGTCCCATCACTTATGTGAGACACTGTAGATACTTAAAATTAAATTTGGTTTATAATAGCTCGATGTTTTATCAGAAATCATTCATCTATAGTTTTTCAAAATAGTACGTATTTTAATTACATTTTTTAAAAGTTGTTATGGGAAAATGGCAACAAAAAGATATAATTACTATTTTCCAACTATTTTTCCTTTACTTTCAACATAAATGGAATATTTGAGCTGCCAAGATTAAACAAATGCGCTAAAAACTACAAAAGAATTAATATTTTAAAAATAAATTGAGATGCAGTTTACAAACAAATTGCGTTTAAAAGTACTTTTTTCCCCAATACGACGGTATAAAAATTTAAAATATGCGATGCTGAAAAGTTAAAAAAAATTGCAGTAGAGTATTTAACCGTACAATGATACATTTGCTTTGTTTTACTTCTGGCTTATACAACGGAAGTTATTTTTTTGAGACGACACTTTAATAGCTGGGAGAAAGAAATAGCATACCGGGGACTAAAAAGTAATTTTCGAAAATTACTGCACTTTTTAAATGTGTTTAAAATTTAAAATGTGCTCATATTTGAACCAGACCACGTTACATAAAGCACTTCCCTAATCGATTATTTTATCTATTATTATCTGAATAGAACTGGTAAATTTTATGCATTTACAAACAGAAAATGTAATTTTGATAACGTGTCATAAAACAGCCAGTTTGGAATTGTGGACGAAGAAAAATCGTAAGATATAAAAATTGATATTATACCGATATGACCCTTCCCTACAAAAAGAGGCACATGGCACACATTTAATTCAGCATTTGTAATAGAAAAATGTAAAATCTGTTACTTACATTCCCATTTAATAAAATAAATAAGTTTTGCGCCTCTTAGTACTAATAACACCTGTTACTTCAATCTTAGTTTTAAACATCGAACTATAGATAAGATTTTCTTTCAAATTTTTGAAAATGGTACATATTGTTTACATAAATAATTAATTTATTTTTTTTATACACAGTTATTCAAAATGAAAAAGAAATTCATTAAACGTAATTTATGTTACAACGATTTTACATTTTTTATTCCAAATGCAACTTTAACTAGAATAAAAATCATGCGCCATGCATAGAATATGAAATATTTTCTAATACTATCAAAAATATTTTATTATAATTATTTTTTCCATACAAGGGACAGCGGTGCGTTAATAGACATTTTAGAAAATACTTAAAGTTAAAAGCCTTATCTCAGTAATTACTGTCTAGACTGAAGTAGTCCCTAAAGACATTAAGGGACTACTTCACTCACGGGAACTGAATTCGCTTACTAATGCTAAACCTATGGGAGAATTTTTTTAAAAGATATATCGTTTGCATGTCAAAATTTTTAAATGTTTTTTTTTTTTTTTTTTTTTTTTTTTTTGCATTGGATAGCCAAGGTCGATTTTCATAATGCCCGTTTTTTACTTTTTCGATTTTGTTCGCAGTCATTTTTTATGAGGATAGGTCGACTTTCGAAACCGGTTCCGAAAGTAAAATTATCTAAATTGAAAAAAAAAAATACAAACAAAATCGAAAAAAAAAAAAAAAAAAAAAAAAAAAAAGATTCGGCCTTTGTAGAGATTGGCCTCAGCTATCTAATGAAAAAAAATCTTTTACAAATATTAAAAGTCAAACAAGAAAAGAAAAAAAAATCTTCCATATGATTAACATTAGAAAGCGGGTGGGAAGAATTTGCGTGTGTTAACATGCAAAATCTTCAGTAATGTAATCCTTGTATTTTATGCATACCACACAGTAAAACTAAAAGTCTAATTAAATAGAACAACGCTTTTCACTAAAAAAAATGTTTTTACCGTTCATTGACGACAATATTTGTGTATCCATGTCTTTTGTGCAGTCCTATGTATGAATTTATTTATATTATATTCACACAGTAAGACTTAGTTGTGCTAAAAAACAAATAACACTCTTGAAAATGCATTTTCATCAAATTCCGCCCACACAATTTAAATATTTTGAATTGTTGCACTGCATATAATTTGTAGAATTCATTCCACAGAATTTAATAAAAATTAGTTGAGATTGAAAAAGCACGTCTTACAATGTTGCTTATAGACTGTTAAAGAAAATTGATATGATATATTCCCTATGCTTTCTGTGGATGACGTTATCTCCCTCCTCAATAACGTATATAAATTTCAAAAAACGCTTTTCAAACGATTACTGTCATTAGTGAATTCAGGAGGTGGCCGGGAGGGACATTCCCCCGGAATATTTGAGATTTCGTGTTTTGAATGGTCAAAAAGTGCAATCCCCCTCGGAACTCTATAATGTCATCCTCGGAGCCACAGAAATCCCCCCCCCCCCCCAGGAAAGTGTTTGAATTCAACACTGATTACTGTAATCCGACATTAATACAATGTAATTTATTTCTATATCCCTGTAAATAAACGAAAGAAGCTACACGATACGTATTCTATATTAAGCGTGTTGTTGTGCCCTTCAGTGATGTATATCAATTTCTTTATGTTTGAAGTAGTGCAACATCATTGAAATACAAAATAAAGAATTTTCTTTCCATAGGACATAATTTAACGAAACATCTTTTTATGTATACCTGCAAACGAACTATAAGTGCTAAACACTTCATTTTCATTAAAGAATCTTTGTAGTAAGTAGTAAATCATAATAATGTATATAAATAGAGTGGCAATCCAAGTTTATTTACGGGCAATCGGAATGACGAACCAAAGTCATAAACTTTTCAACTATGTTAGAAAGTGTTAAAATGTTGTAGTTTAATTTTTTATTGTTTATGCTACTACAAATTTTATTGAGATTGCAGACATTTTCAAACAATATTGCCGTTATTAAATAAAATCTATATTTTATTTTAAAACAAAGTATTTTAGAAATATAACAAATAAAACGCATATTAAAAACTCCTAAATTAAACTTCTATCAGCTTTTTTTTTTATATAAAAGGAACTAGTGAAACATATTACTATTTTTTTTCTGCACACCTGATATATTTTAATCGGTGGTTTAGAAAAAAAAATACACAAACATAAAAGAAACACAGAACTAAAAATAGTCTTTTACGGGGGCTTCAGGAGGACAGACCCTCTTCCTGATAAATAATTCTTGATATCCTTTCTTTTACTGTTCAATTACTTTAAATCCTATGCGAAGAACAAACTTTGTTATTTTTTGAAATTTTCGAGAGGGAAAGAAAATTTAGTTAATTAAATTTGAAAATCTAAAGAGGGGCAATTCTGCTCAACTACCATTTCTGGCACCTATGTTTCCTTTCCATCCCATTGTACAAAAGATATAATTTTATACAAAAACATATTGATATTTGGAAAATATGAAACCCTTATCAAAGATTCATGGTATAACATAGCATATAATTAAAAATATTATTGATCAAAACTCAAAATATGCTTACGATTCTCTTGCATCGGACTTTTGATCTTCAATTGTGCTTGATAATTTCGTATCTATCATTACAGCATTGTTATACTATCATCGACGACCAACGTTTCGAAAAAATTATAAAACTTTCCAATTTTGGCTGCCTATATCGTTTCATTGTTATTTTTTCCTTCAAAAATTGAAATTTTGATGCAAAATACTTATGGCTAGAATTAAAAAACAGATACTTCAGAGATATTCGCTGGAATTCAAAATAATCCAATGCTTGTAGTTTATTCCTGTCTAAAGAAGTAATCCCCGAATAGTAAACCAAGAAATAATTGTCAATGTGAATGATACAGGAAGATAGGAGAAAGGGGGATAATGATTTTGTGGGATTCTTGGCACTGCAATATATCAGAAGTTGTCGGTCTACATTGGTGTCCCTTTTGTTGATTTATTCTGTATTCGATTGCAGACACCGTACCAGTCATCTGATGACCCCTACTAACCAACAGTATGTGACAGATATGACAATTACCCGGAACGTCTTTAAATACCTTATTTACTGACTAATGGAAACATGCTGTTGTTAATTACCATGTGAGAAAAACATGACCAGTCTTTCAAAACTGAAACATCTGGATATTTTTTAAACGGAGACTGCGGTGTATAAAGATCTTTTTCAAAGAGCTTTTGTGGTCTTTATGTTAGGAAAAGGAGGAAGATAATAGTTTTCGATTAGAAAATTCCAAGTAAAACTAATGTATGCATCTGAAGAAACTAATGTTAGCGCGGTATTTCAGGTGTTTCACTACTGTTAATCATGGTGAAACGGCAAGTAAATATCCCTTTCTTCCCAATTCCTTTCAGTTTGTTTTCTGAATACTCAAAGAAAACTCAAATAGTTTTAAAAATCAATTCTTTACTTCATAAAATTCTTAATTTATTAAAGTGCTTTTTATTTTAAACATTTAATAAATCAGGAAGATCTGCGTCCCCTCGCGCCCTTAGCGTCCCCTTGAAAAAAAAAGGTAAGGGGACGCTTGAAATAAAATAAAAAAGTGGAGGGACGCCATCCCCCTGCGTCCCCCCTCGACTACACCACTGAATGCATGAGAATTTAATCATTTTTAGATCATTTTATACGTTATAAGTTCCCGGTGTGCAGATTGCGTTTATTTTTTTTATTTGACTCATTTTTTTGAGGTTTTATTTCTATTTTAAATTCAAATTTTCAGCTTTTCGAGGGATATTTTTTATATATTTTAGAAAATGTTATTAATTTAAACTGTTGCCAATTGTATAAACAGCGAAACAATAATGTTTACTTCAAATTAAATATTTATTTACACGTGACTATTGTAAACAGAAATAAAAACTTTAAAATTAGAATTAAATGATCACATGTTAAAAGCAGGAAAATTACGTCATAAGAACCATATTCACACTTGAATTTTAAAAGAGAAACAAAATGTTAAAATAAAAAAAATTATTATATGCTAAAACTTGTAAAGGGAAGAAATTACATCATATTTAAAATGGCCAAAAAATATGGTAAAACAATTTAAATTAAAAAATATATTTGCGCGAGATATTTTGAGATAATCTTTTCAACTGTTATCGTGAATTCGAAGACAGCGCAAATAATATTTCCTTCTAACAACTAAAGTATTTTCACCTGAATATTAATAAGAGAAATAAAACTTTGGTGTAAATTAAGTCAGATTTAAAACGATACATTTAAAATGAATTTAAATGCTGTTAAAAAATACCGGGAGACAAGGGCACTGTTTACTTAATTCATTTTACATTAGCTTATTTTCAAATGTTTAACTAATTTTTTAATTCAATACGTAAACAGCCATTGAATCTCTTAACAGCAGCAGATTTGGTCTTAAAAATCCCCAATCCAAGGAAAACGAATGGTAACCCGTTTACAGAAAAATCACTATTGTTTTCTTTTTTTTTTTAATTCAATATTTTTAAAGCCGATCAAATTAGCGTGCTTTTTTGATTTTGGTGTGCCTGAACGGGGTTGGCGAGCGTAGCTCGTAGGGGGGCAGAGCCCCCTAGTTTCTTATATAATTATGCAGTGCATTAAGGATTTTTTTTTTCTTTTTGTCAATCATCAAAAATCAGCATTTTTCTACGATAAAAGTTGAATACCGTCTTCAAATAATCAGGATTAAGAAAAAAAAAAAAAAGAGAGAGAGTTTTTCATAATTTCCACCCTTTGTCTCGTCTAGTCACTAAAATAAGTCATGTTTATTTTAATTTCAGATAAGCCAAATTTAAACTACAATGGTCGTCGCAACTCACACGCACCAAAAGAAAAAAAAAAAAAACAGCGCGTCGTGTCGCGCATGTGTCGTGTGTTAATTAGTATTTCATGGGAAAATACCTCCACATTCGCCGATTTCTATTTTCTTCAGAAAGATAGAGAGCTCCAGAATACGGTATAATAATAATAATAATAATAAAAGTGTCACATCTGGTATTACTACAGAAACCACTGGGTATCGATAGAACCGATTTGAAACCTCGCCGAAATGGTAATTTGTCTATTTAGGAACTTCCACGTTACTGACTAAAGCATTGAAAACTGAACCCGAATACATCTGCACTTCTCTTTACTTATATTTATCCATTCTTTTGTAAAAGGACTTTTACAATTTTAGTGGTTTATCTATTTATTTTAATTACATATGTATTTTTCAATTTATATATCGGGGTGGTGTTTGAAGTTTAAAGCGGTTAAGCAGATCCGGTAAAAAAAAAAAAAAAAAAAAAAAAAAACGTTTTTACATATTGGCTTTTTCGGATGCTAAAAATATTATCGAATTTTTAAATAGATATAAAAAAATTAACATTTTCTTCTTTCAAAAGCAAAATTTACATAAGTTTCCATTGCAAAATCTTGTGAAGAATTAGTCTTGGCGCCCTTGGCGGTCTAACACTTATATTATCATTAAGAAATTATGGAATGCTCGACTTTAGCAGAACTAAGGGCATCAATTTATGTGTGTACTTGTGGGGAGTGTGCGTTTGTGTGTGTGGAGGGGGGGAGGGCTTGCTATTACAAAAACACGATACTACTTTTTTTCAAGTTATTTTTACAGAGGCGCTGAAAAAAATCTGGCCAAGTCACCAAGGGCGCCATGATTACAAAAACACGGTATTAGTTTTTTTAAACTTATTTTTTACAGAGGCTCTAAAAAAATCTGTCCAAGGGCGCCATGATTACAAAAACACGATGATAGTTTTTTGAAAGGGATTTTTACAGAGGCGCTGAAAAATATCTGTCAAAGGGCGCTATGATTACAAAAACACGATATTAGTTTTTTTAAACTTATTTTTACAGAGGCGCTGAAAAAATATGACTAAGGGCGCCGTAATTAAAAAACACGATATTAAGTTTTTGAAATTTATTTTTACAGATGCGCTGAAAAAAATCTCTCTAAGGGCGCCATGATTAAAAAAAACACGATAATAGTTTTTCAAAATTATTTTTACAGAGGCGCTGAAAAAATCTGACCAAGGGCGCCATGATTACAAAAGCATGATATTAGTTTTCTGAAAGTTATTTTTACAGGGCGCTGAAAATATCTCACCAAGAGCGCATTGATTACGAAAACACGACATTAGTTTTTTGAAAGTTATTTTTACTGAGAGGCGCTGAAAATAAATCTGATCAAGGGCGCCATGATTACAAAATTACGATATTAGTTTTTTTAAAGTTATTTTTACAGAGAGGCGCTGAAAAATAAATCTGCCCAAGGGCGCCATGAGTACAAAAACGCGATAATAGCTTTTTGAAAGGCATTTTTACAGCGGCGCTGAAAAATATCTGACCAAGGTCGCCATGATAACAAAAACACGATAGTAGTTTTTTAAAACTTATTTTTACAGAGGCGCTAAAAAAATCTGACCAAGGGCGCCATGATTACAAAAGCATGATATTAGTTTTCTGTAAGTTATTTTTACAGGGCGCTGAAAAAATCTCACCAAGAGCGCATTGATTACGAAAACACGACATTAGTTTTTTGAAAGTTATTTTTACAGAGGCGCTGGAAATAAATCTGACCAAGGGCGTCATGATTACAAAATTACGATATTAGTTTTTTTTGAAGTTATTTTTATAGAGAGGCGCTGAAAAAAAAAATCTGTCCAAGGGCGCCATAATTACAAAAACACGATGTAGTTTTTGAAATTTATTTTTACAGAGACGCTGAAAAAATTCCCTCCAAGGGCGCCGTGATTACAAAAACACGATATTAGTTTTTTGAAATTTATTTTTACAGAGGCGCTGAAAAAAATCTGACCAAGGGCGCCATTATTAAGAAAACACGATATTGTTTTGTTTTTTTAACTTATTTTTACAAAGGCCCTAAACAAATCTGTCCAAGAGCGTCATGATTAGAGAAACACGATGACAGTTTTTTGAAAGGTTTTTTTTACAGGGGCGCTGAAAAAGAAAATCTGACTAAGTGATTAAAAAATACGATATTAAGTTTTTGAAATTTATTCTTACAGAGGCACTGAAAAAATTCTCTCCAAGGGCGCCATGATTAGAAAAACACGATAATAGTTTTTTGAAAAGCATTTTTACAGAGGCACTGAAAAAAATCTGACCAAGGGCGCCATTATTATGAAAACACAATATTAGTTTTTTTTTTAAACTTATTTTTACAGAGGCGTTGAAAAAATCTGACCGAGGGCGCCATTATTATGAAAACACAATATTAGTTTTTTTTTTTAACTTATTTTTACAGAGGCGCTAAAAAAATTGTCCAAGGGCGCCATGATTATCAAAGCCGCCTCTGACAAAGAGACCAAATGAAATTAAAATGAAAATGACCTGTATTAAATTGGCATTTTTTTTGTTTTGTTTTTTGTACTTTCACAAAAAACAGAAATACCAAACTACCGGGCAGCCACCCAGGGCGCTGAATATTTGACAGAAAATATACTAAATACATCATTAATACCAATATTAATTTATGTAGAAGTTACTATACTTCGGGGTACTGAATAAAATCTGGACCAGGGCGCCATGACTATCAAAGTCTCTGTGAATGAATCCATTTAAAATGAGAATATGTTTCTTATACAGTGTTTCGTCGTTTATACTTGCACAAAAGGCAGAAATACAAAAATACCTCACAACACCAGGGGCGCTAAATACTTAGACGCAGAAAATATGCAAACGTATTAGACGCAGACTTATTAGACACTTATTAGAAGCATTCCTAGAACAGAAATTATTTAGGAGTATATCTAAATAAGTGAGTACTTAATATTATTTTTCTTAGAATTTATCATTAATACAGGCTTTGAAACAGAGTCTGGTCCTGGATGCAATGTGTAACAATGGCATATCTGATTGTCGATAACTTATGTTATCTCGAAATTGGTTTATCTAATTGTCTTTCATCACACATAGTTTGCTTATGCTATACTTTAAAAAATAAAAAGCATTACTTTTTAATTTTCCAAATGAAAATTTTTGAAAATTTTATGCCTTTCAAAATGCGTGCTTAAAAAAAAAAAAGAAAAAAAAAAGAAAAGAAAAAAAAAAAGAAAAAAGTGACGATGGGCGCACCGGGCATTTGCCTCGTTGCCCGGTGGGCCAGTACGACCCTGTTTGGTAGTTATCCGTAGTGGACAGTAGGGTGTCCCATAATAGAGACTGACCTTGGAAACAAGGGCGGTGCCAGAACTTGCCCGACGGGGGGGGGGGGGACAGTAACCCCGACAGGGGGGCCGAATTCATAGTATATATTAGAGGTCTTCACGAGCCCGGGCCTGTCCCGAACAGTGTTAAATTTAGGCACTTTTCTCCGTGGGGGATTTCTGTATCTCCGGGGGGGGGACATTATAGCGTTCCGGGGGGGGGGGTGCACTTTTTTGACCATTAAAAACACAAAATCTCAAATCTTCCGGGGGGGGGATCTCATTGTTCTGAGGGGGAATGTCCACCCCCGGGCCATCCCCTGAATTCAACACTGTTCCCTAAGCCCGAGATCGGTAAAAGTTTATTTCATTAAACTCGGGCCGGGCTTAATTTTAATTGAAAACTCGGTACGAGCTCGGGCTAAATTTTAGCTTTTAAAAAGTTGGTCCGGGCCTGAACTTCATTCTTCGCGGGTCATATCCGGGTCTTAATTTTTTTCTGTAGATTCGGGACGAGCCAGGCTGTATTCACTGGACTTCAGAATTTTTTTTCGCACGGTAATGTCGTGGTAACTTTTCTCCTCTATTAGTGGAGTAAATGAACAATAAAACATTTATTTTTTTCCGTTTTTAGGTGCGTTCGTAATTATATAAATACGTAGCACCTATAGTCGTCATTCAGTCCGTCTGTCTGTCCGTCCGTCCGTCCGTCCGCATATAATAGAGCAAAACTACCCAACCGAATGGTCTGAAATTTTAAATATATGATTGTTGTAAAATTTTGTCGAGCCATTTCAAATTTTATGAAAATCGGATGTATAGTTAAATTACAGGGACAGTCAAAAGTTTTTCTTTACATTACGGCCAATGGGAAAAATTATTGCACGTGCATTTTAATGATGTTAAAGCTTTCCGAATGGTCTCAAATTTTAAACATATAATTATTGCGACATTTTGTCGAGCCATTTCAAATTTTATGAAAATCGGATGTATAGTTTAATTACAGGGACAGTCAAAATTTTTCCTTTACATTAAAGCCAATGGGAAAAATTATTGCAAGTGCATTTTAATGATGTTACAGCTTTCCGAATGGGCTGAAATTTTAAATATATAATTGCTGCAAAATTTTGTCGAGCCATTTCAAATTTCATGAAAATCGGATGTATAGCTTAATTACAGGGACAGTCAAAAGTTTTCCGTTACATTAAGGGGAATGGGAAAAAATTATTGCAAGTGCATTTTAATGATGTTACAGACTATGCACTTATGAATTGCAAATAAATACACATTCAGTACAATATGGGGTGCAAAAAATAATTATAAAACTAGTTATAGTACGAACACACTTCATTTGCCACGTTTGACGAGCAATTTCCAACTTGTTTAAATAACAGATGGAATACGTTGGTTAATCACGAGAAAAACATAAAATTTTCGCGTTTTGGCATATCCTGAAACACGCAGATCTCTAACACTCACAGTGCGATTTAAATTAGAGATGAATTCCAGAGGGACAAAAGATTTTTATTCGAAATATGAATTTCGAAGCCTGTCAAAGAATATTGTAGATAAATAAAGTGAAAAAAAGCTCTTAAAGTTATTTTTAAAGCACCTCACTAGTCACCTAATCTTTATAGGCGGACGAATCCGCAAGAGAAAGTTTCCACACTTTCGAGTATTACCCGAAAGGAAAAATTCTGCTTCGTACTCTTCTTCGTCTTCCACCCAGCAATGTCCCAATAAGAGATCATTCAATATTACAGATTTTACTTGCACATATATGGCACATACACAGCAGTGTGTGAGCGATAAAGTATGGAACAGTTCTCCGGTTATGAGTCGAACCACTGCAGACCACCCGCCCCTTAAGAAAATGCAAAGGTCTAGAAACAAAGAGTCCCACATCGGGTAAGGCGGTAACCAATTTTTTTCGAAACGCGGTTCGTGTTCAGGCCGGGTTGACCATGTATTTTAATGGCGGGCGTAACTGAAAAAAAATCAGCAAACAAATCTATATCGAAAACGCATGAAGTGATCAAAAATTAATTTATAAATATTTAAGTTTTTAGTGAAAGTATCATCGTGAAAACTAGCAGTTAAACGTTACACCTAACTAGGGTCCGTCCCGGGTAACAAATAAAATTTGCAATCCTACAAATTTTATTTAAAACCAATCTGCAACCCGAACCGAACCCAATCAAAAATATTCCTTCCACTCGTAACCCGATCGAACCCAAAATAATTCCAAACCCAACCTGAAACCCGGAATCAGAGAAAATTGATCAAAAATATAATGCAATTATAGAAAAATAGTCTGTAATCATATCTCCAATATTAATGTTACCTTTTAAGTAGAAAAATAAACATGTAAGAAGTCATTCATATACTATATGGCCAAAGGTGACCGGTCACTTGCGATTTTTGACGCTTTGTTAAATATCTAGAAAAATATATGAGGAATTAACTTGAAATTGCAGGTGTGTAAACAGTATAATATAGGTCATATATTTCCGCGAATATTTTTTCCCGAAACCACATAGGGGACCGTCAAAAAATTGAAAAAGAACGAAAATCTTTTGGATAACCCTGTAAAAACTAATGGAGCAAAAGCGTTTAAACTCAAGATTATTAATAAGTGGCTTATTCTAATATACTGTGTTCATTTTTATGAGGATAGCATGTATACTCGTAGAGAAATTAAGGTTTTTATAAAAACAGTCCCAATTTTCCCCAAGTTTTTTGCTTATAATTTACAGAGTTCTTAATATAAAAAAAGTTCTTTTCAGAAAATATGACACAGAACATTGTACATAATACCCCGCAATCAGAATGAAAAAATAATAAAAATTGGATGAAAAATGAGCAGGTTTACTAAAAAATGTTTCACTACGCATGCGCGAATGCAATGAAAATATAATGTGCATAATGTGTTAGCTTTAAATGTATAGAGCAATTTTTGTAAAAGTCTCAAAAACATAGTTTGAAAAGTCTGATAATAATCGTTTATAGAATAAGCTCAAAATCCGTTGTTCTCAAAATGAAGCAAAATGATGAAGGATTGTATCCAAATACAGTATTATGTGCAATATTGTGTATACTAAATTGGCACTAATCAATGGATATATGGATACAACCCCTTATGTTTTTGCTTCATTTTGGGAACAACGGATTTTGAGCTTATTCTATAAACGATTATTATCAGACTTGTCAAACTATGTTTTTGAGACTTTTACAAAAGTTGCTCTACACATTTAGCTAACATATTATGCACATCATATTTTGATTGATTTCGTGCATGCATAGTAAAACATTTTTTAGAAAACCTGCTCATTTTTCATCCAATTTTTATTATTTTTTCATTCTGATTGCGGGGTATTGTGTACAATGTTGTTCGTCATATTTTCTGAAAAGAACTTTTTTTTTATATTAAGAACTCAGCAAATTATAAGCAAAAAACTTGGCGAAATTTGGGACTGTTTTTATAAAAACCTTAATTTCTCTACGAGTATACATGCTATTCTCATAAAAATGAACACAGTGTATTACAATAAGTCACTTATTAATAATCTCGAGTTTAAACGCTTTTGCTACATTATTTTTTACAGGGTTATCCAAAAGATATTCGTTCTTTTTCAATTTTTTGACGGTCCCTTATGGGGTTTTGGGGAAAAATCTTCGCGGAAATATATGACCTATATACTATACTGTTTATACACCTGCAATTTCAGGTTAATTCTTCATGTATTTTTCTAGATATTTAACAAAACGTCAAAAATCGCAAGTGACCGGTCACCTTTGGCCATATAGTGTATTCAAATACGTGTAGTTTTTCATCTGAAATAGATTCCTGCGCAGGTTGTGTTACACCGGACCCAAATATTCAACATAAAGTCAATCCGAAACCTACCAAAAGATTTCCGTTGACCCAAAATCCGACCTGAACCCGACAACAAATTTTCTATTGACCCTAAACCGAAACACTTCAACCCGAACCCGACTCGACACAAAAAAGATATATAACGTAATACAGTTATGAAAAAATAGTCTGAAATCATATCTCTAATATGAATTCTGTCTTTTATGTAGAAAATAAACATTTAAAGCGGTTTTTTTTAAGCGGATTTTTTTAAGAAGCTCCGTATTCCCCCTGTTTCTCAAATAAAGCATTAGCGTATACCCTAGCTATGAACGTTCATGATGTCAGCGTATACCCTCTGCCTATACCGTATACTCTCTGCTTTTTTTTATGATTACAACACTGGCTAACTTGAACTTGGCTCGTAAGTAGTGTTGTCAGGTCTAGTATCGCAAAAAAGCGGGACAGGGAGAGTAAATAAGGGGGAGAGGCGCTTGAAAATCGGGACATCCTAAACACTACAATAAAACCTGTTAAAACGGAACCAGTGTAATGGAATAATGCTTTAAATTGAAAATTTTCGCGATGTCGCTAAAACAGTACTATGCAATTATAACGGAATAATGTACTTTCTAAGATCAAAACCTGTCTAAATTGGAAAGTTCTTTCGATTCTTTATCGTTCCATTTTAACAGGTTGCTGTATTAAATAGTTTCCTTTCTTCGTATTGAATGTATGTGAATTGTACTTTATCCATAGAGGAATGGTGTGAAATTAATTAGTCGAACTAGAGTTTTTTAAATAATTAACAGTAATTTTATGACAATAATGCTCACTTTATAAATACCGCGTTTTATTTATTTTTTTTCGTTATTTTGCATTTCAGTCGTTTTCGAAAAACTACACTACGTATTTATTGCGTACACTCTTAAGTAAACATTTCGTCAAACATAAAAAGCACAGGCAACAAGTTTCTATTATTTGAAAAAAATTGAGCTTCAGTTCGCGAACTTTTTGTGTTTTGGAGCAAATGAGACATATGTAAAAAATCAGTTTCTAACACAAAAAAGTAACATGCAGCACAGTTACTGAAACACCCCTGTGATTTGACGAAAATGCAACTTCAGGTAATTTTTACGTTAGATTAATGATTTTTCTGTATTTTGGGGGGAAATTGGCAAATCAAAACAGGAATTTTCGCGTTTCAATATTAATAACAATAAAAGCAATTGAAGAAACACCAGCAACTCACGTATTTTTTTTTAGAGTGTATATTGATCGAAACCAGCCAGCGTGGTCCTCTAACTTCTGATAAGATACAGAATTTAAATCTGAGACTAAAACTGAAATGCAAAATTCTCAAGAAAAATGTAAGCTAAAGGAAAACTTTTAAATAGCTTAGAAGGTAACAGTTCATTATTTTTTATCAGCTCAAGCATAAAACAAAATCTTGTTGATGTGTAACGAAAAAAAAAAAAAAAAAACTTTAAATTTATGTTTATTTTGATACAGCCAAATTTTAGAGGTCTGCACGGGCCGGCCTATTTTCATTCATGGTACCCGGGCCCAGTAACTACTCTTTCCGGGCCGGGCTCGGGCCCTACTTTTTTCTGAAGGATCGGGCCGGGCCTAACTTCTTTTTCCCGTACCGAGACGGGACAGGTTTCATTCTTCCTAGGTCTTCATAAGCCGATATTTATTATTTTCAGTCCCGGTCTAGATCTAGCCCATATGAAAATCATTGTCTCAGCATTGCCTGGTCCGTGCAAAGATCAGTAAAATTTGGCCCTGCCCCCAAAAAATTGCAAAAAGTATATATATTTTTAAATCGACATTCTACAATTAAACATTAAAATTTATTCGTTTTAAAGAATAGTAGATTTCTAGGTAATAATATTAAAATACAATAAAACGTGTGAAAATGAACCAGCCTATCACGGAATCCTGTCTTACACGGAAAAATTCATTGATCCATGCAAAATTAATATACTAATACATGAGAAAAAAATATAATACATTTACACCTGCTAAGAAGGAAACTTCTTTATAACGCATTTTTTTTCTTTCCGAGACGATTCCGTCTTACTAGATTTTACAGTATAGCATTTTTCAGATTTTAAGTCTTCAATACATAATTTTTTGATTAACGATATTAATAATAGCTGAAACATTTACATACAAATAGAGATTCATTTAAAAAATGTATATCGCAACCTTTTGCGCATCTTTAAAAATGAAGATTATAAACATGAAAAAAAAAAGCTAAAATAAGTATTTTTGGTCAGAACTCTTCCTTTTAACAAAATCAAAGTAAAAATACATGTTTTGTAGAAATTCTGGTGGGCTGGGTCGGACTCGGGCCGAGATTTTAACTGTTTGCCGGGCCAGGCTCGGGACGAACTTTTAGCTTATATATCGGGCCGAACTTTTAAAGTTATTAATTAAAATCTTTCAGTCTAATAATACAATCAAGTTTAAATTATCAAGTAAAGTCGGTATTCTGATTTACACGAATTTTTTAAATTCCTAAATACGAACCTACGACCCTAAACACGAATTGTTAATTACAACCCTGCACGGTTTGAGTTATGCCCGACCCGAAATCGACATGAAATGATGAAATGAAAGCATGAAATGAAAAAAAAAATCAATCCATAATTTAAAATAATTCAGGAAAATAGTCTGCAATCATATCTCTAAAATCAATTTTATATTTCGAAAAATGAATGCATATGAATATGTAAATGAATACTCATTCATATACAAGTATTTTTTTTTTTTTATAATTTGAAACAATAATCTGGACTTTTCTTTGGAAAAATTTGGCGAACTCGAATTGACTCGCAAGAAAAAAAAAACTCTAATCTCAGATGACTCGAAAATGGAAACACTAATCAACACGATCCGCAGCAAAATTTTAGAGCCAGTAGTCAACACGTTCGGGTAGAATCAGGTTATCTGACCTGAAGCAACATTTTAGTTGTTGCTATATATACATCTTCCCGCAGTTTACAATGAAGTTATCTATGTATATAATTATTTTCTCATTTACACCTTCTAGAGTCCTGCGCGGGTCGGGTACCCGCACATTTCATTTTAAGTCAACCCGCAACCCGACCCGAACCCTCAAAAATAATTTTCGGTAACCCCAACCCGACCCGAACCTGCAAAAATAATTTCCGGCAACCCAAAACCCGACCCCAGCCCGAGGTATTTCAACCCGCACCCGACCCGAACCCGCAATATTTTAATCCGCAACCCGACCCGAACATGCAATGTAAGGAAAGCTTATCATGTTTTAATACCATTATGAAAAATAATCTACAATTGTATCTTTAATAGAGGTTTGCATCGGCCCGGTCAACTGGCCGCGCCGGTGCGGCAAAATTTCAAACGGGCCAGGCCGAAGAATGAGGACAGTTTTCAAAGGGCCGGGCTGATACACAAAATAAACGGGCCGGCGTAAAAATTGAACGGCCCTGCCAGGCCGGGCCGATAACTACAATTAAGCGGGTCCACAGCTCCGATATAAATATTTAGACGAAGCCGATAAAATTATAAACGGGCCGGGCCGGTCTCGGGCCAAAAAACCGGGACTCACGATAAAAAAAGTCTAGAACCGGGTGCGGGTAACCCGACCCGATGCAGGACTCTAAACGGTATAAAACTAAAAATCTAATCTTTAAATATACCTTAAAATTAGTTGCGGTTTCAAAAGTTCCACATAATGATACACCTTGTTTTACACAACCGACCATCTAATTTCCTTTACTTTATCAGCAGTTATTATTTTGAAAATTTTGCCGTCTAATATAGTGCATCGTGTATCATCACATTCATTATTCATTTATTCATTTGATACATTAGACAGGAAGGACCATTTAGCGTTTTGCTGCGCATTGTATTTTTAAAATACGTTAAAAATATAATGCAGTTGCAGTTTGTTATTTCAAAGGCTGGTGAAAGGATGACTAAAGACAAAACAGACAGACTCACATTTTGCTTTTGTGAAACTTTGATCTGCGGTTTATACAGTCTTTTAACGTGAAAAAATATTTTCCACATTCTTTTTAAAAAATCGGGTCAACCCGAACCCGAAACAATAAAACCCAACCCGACCCGAACCCGACCCGCAACAAAAAAACTTAAAGTCAACACGATCCGACCCGAACATTAACGGAAAAATATAGCGCCGACCCCGAGTCGGGTCGGATTTGGTTAAAAGCGGGTAACCCGACCCGATGCTGGACTCTGACACCTTCCATTTCTCTTCTATATATTCAGGGTCGTACTGGCATAACTGAGAGGGCGGTGGCAAAATGGATAAAAAGGGCGCCGATTGCCTTACAAAAGGGCGCAAATGCTTATATATATACGCAAATGCTTATATATATACATACACATACACACGCACATACTATATAAATTATGTATAAAAAATCACTTTAAAAATATATACGAGTATATTGCTATAGCGAAAACTTTATTCCTAAAATAATTATGTCACCCAAATTAGTATTTTACACTATAGAAATGTACTATGCACAAAAATAGTTCCCCGCAAGACATTGCACTTAAAAAAAATCTGATGTTAGACCAGTGTTGCCAATTTAGAGGTATTTTTTTCCACCACATTTTTCTAAGAAAGCTATCTCTATTTTCGAATTTCGCTCACCTTATCTAATGAGTTAATTCAAACTTTACCCCGAATATTTGAATAACAATCTCCATACAATTATCTCCAAATGGAAAATAAAATATTAAAATAAAACAACAAAAACAATTTCGTTGGGTCAAAACTCAAAAGTGCAAAACATTATTTAATACAATTCAATAATATTTTATATAATACAATCTCTAGAATACAAATACTAATTATGGTGTATAAAATTTCAGGAAAGTTATTTTTGTTTAGTTCAAGAGTGACGTCTATTTTACGTGAATTATTTTAAAAATATGTTTTATTTCTTTATTTTTTCAGCATTCAAAAGATATCATAGATTTTTTTTTAAATTATGGCCATTTTTTCCCCATTCTGATCAGAAACAAAATTATGGCCATTTTTTTTTTTCATCCTGACCAGAAAAAAAAAAAATTATGACCATTTTTTTTCCTTTTCTGACCAGAAAATCAGAGTTCTAACTTTTTACGACAGCTCTTTCATCTTCACCTAACACTTCATTTATAATAGTTGTTTCATAATAATGGATGGCACCAGTCCATCAGAAGAAAATGATCCATTCCAAAGGTATAAGTTCGATTGAAAAAAACTATTTAATACTTTTTGCAGAAAGAAGAGGCTTCACCTGCAAATTTTATGACACTAATAGAATCCAATAGCTGCCAATGTGTACGGTTTAGTTACCTCTAAAATTTAACACAAATTTTTGCCATATTTAATCGTTGACAAGTGTTAGACTTTTTAAACTGAAATTCCGGAAGTGACAGCCAATTGTTCCCTTGCGACGACATTTCTGTGGCTTCAACTCGTAAAACTTGGTTAAAAGTGCTATCTTTGACAACATTTTCTGAATGAATCTTTGCCTGCCTTTATAAAAAAAAATGGGAAACTCTAATTTCCTGGTATCTGAACAAAATCGGCAAATTTTATATTTTTACGAATATTAATGCAAATTTTTTGTATTTACGAATGAAAATGACTTCGCGAAAATATCAGAAAAGTAGTTAGTTTGGATTTGGGAATAGCTTTCAATATAAAAAATTCTCATAACGAGAATGTGATCGCCCCCACCCCAAAAAAGGAAATCCATGACCCCCTCTAAATGATGAGCTGAATCCGTCCTTGGCTTTGTCGAATATTGATTGATTAAAATCTCGGAAACGGAATCGAAAAAAATTCCGCTTTAAACAGGATCCTTATGCCATATCATCTTTAGATTCTTCTATGTTTTGTCATACGCCAGACAGAATGATTTTAACAATACCGTGCAAAACGCAGATGCGAGAAAAAATCGACAAACAAATTCTTCATTTGGCACCCGGGGCACATGCCCCCTCTGCCCCCCCCCCCCCCTTAATTTCGGCCCTGCTTTCAAATTGGCAAACTTACAAAGGCTATGCCCAATAATGGAGTTGATTCTGTTTTTCAAAGATCTTGTTCTTCTTTACCGCGATTCATGTGTGTACGCAGGGTAGGGGGGGGGGGGGGGCAGAAAATCTTTGGAAAAGTAATACATTCTTTAAAAGTATTACGTTGAATGTATTATTTTGAAAAGTAATATTACTTGAATTTTATTGCATGATAGTTTTGTTTTAAAGGTTTTCATTAAATTTCATTATAACTGCTGACTGCTTTACTTGGCTGAAAATACCAATTATTTTTTATTGCCCACCAGAAACTTTTTAATAGAACTTTCTTTTATATTTTTTGAGAAAAAAAGAAGATCTTTCAGAAAAGGCTGCCAAATGTGGCGTTTTGAACCGAATTTCCGGACGCGACAGTGGAGGAAGAGAAAGAAAACTGTTGTCATGAGACAACAATCAATTTTAACTCAAGATGTAATTAATTTAAAGAACAGAATCTATTGTATTACAAATCACTTCAATAACCAAGCCTGCAAGTCTCATTCTTTTATGTGGAGTTTGGCCGAATATTCGGTTTCATTTTCGTTTTCAACCCAAAATCCTTGTTTCGGCGAAAATACTGCCGTATATTCAGTATTACTATAACTGCCCCTCCCTAGCCTCCCCCAAACGGCACTCCCATCCAAAGAGCCGTACATACTATATATTTTCACAAGGGGATAAATCTAGAAGGTATTACTAATATTGATTAAATTCGTTATTTTTAAATTAAATTATTTTTTAATATATTTTTTATGTTTATAGCACCTTATATTTAATAAATTTTATTTCAATCAAATTATTTTGTTAATTATGTACTGCCGTTTCTACGCAAAACATTATTCAGATAACATGCGTATATGTATGTTTATGTTACTTTGAATTTATTTTTAAAACAATTTCGCTTTCGTTTTCAGTCGATACTAGGAAGGTAACCGAAATTCAGTTTCTTTCGAACACTATTTTTATGTTTGTAAATGAGCAGAAATTTTCGCATTATTGAACGTTAAAATTTTTTTTTTGAGAACCGCTTTAAGGATTTACGCGTAATCATAACTTATAAATTTCGGAAAATCGAGTTTTTATTTTAGCGGCTTTATCAACGGAATTGAGACTTCTTTATGTGGCCAGAATATGGAATAGACAATTATATGTAAGTAAAAAAAATAAAAAAATACAATAAGCATTTTATTATAATTATAACATAAAATTGAAACTAGTTTTTTTTCTCAAAATTGCATTTTTTAATAGATGACCACGGCACGATTACTTTAATAATACTGAATTGTTTTTCACTTCTAATTTTGTCAGCTTTTTCTTTCTATATGTAAAAAAAAGTTTTGAACTGGAAATGGACCAATAAAAATCTGCGTAGAAATTCCGGGTAGATCGGCATCCAATTTGAATGCTTAAGCATGGCCTTTCTTCGTTAATATTAAAAAAACTGTTGCAAACAAAAATATGAAAATCGGTGGTATTATAGAGAAATGTTTGATAAACACGTTGATGCAGACAGTTTTCAAATCAAAGAATTATTTTAAGAGATATTTAATGCTAAAGTTGGACAAAATTGTCCCATTAAAAAAGCTTTATTGGAGCAAAAACTATAGCCAGTGGTGTAGTCCTGGAAAAAAAAAGTGGGGGGACGCTCATAATTTCGAACATTAGGGTCTTACATCACCCATAGGGCAAACTTTCTTGCTTTTCACATTTTCAACTGCATTGAAAAGTAAATGAAAAATTAAATTTAAAAATTTAAATTTAATTAAAATTAATTTAATTAAAGGTTCTTTATTTTTTGTTGGCTTACTGTAGAATTAAAAAATTTAAACCTTTTTCATGTCTGAACAAAAGAAATGACACTTTCAGAATTTAGTGTCACCCCCGATAAAAAATATATATATATGTATATAAATATAGATAGTAAAAAACATATTCCAGTTTTAAGACTTAAAATACACGCTTTTATTTTATATAAAATGACGTAATCCTCATAAGCTAGAGAATTCTTCATTTACTATCCAGTCTTAAACAACATCTACAGGATAAATTAACATACAAGATGAGACACTTCCATAGAGCGTAATGGTAATGCGATTGCGATCGTAGCGTCTTTAGTGACAATGGGGAAGAAACTCCCCATCCCTGTAGTATTTTATTATTGAGTATCTACCTCATTGGGATCTTTCTTTTTTTAATGTTGCATGTTTACGTTTTCAATTGAATCTTACACCGATACATGAATATAGAATAGATATTCTATTTTATATATCTAATATCTGTTCTATGTTCATGTACTGGTATACGCATTTTTTTTATTTTATTTAACATGATGCGTGAACAATTTAAGTGCAACGAAAAACAAAGTAAACATTTAATCCTGAATGCTATATATCAAAAGCAATGGTGTAATATAAGACTATACGAAATATTGCACTCTACAAGTCCCAGAAAATTTCATAAATATTCCCATTTAATAGGAAAATTTTTATAGCCGACGTTTTATTAATTTATGAAGTTTAACGTATTAAACAATCGTTACAATCTTTTAAAATTCACGCATTTTCACTTTCTTACAGATAAAGTAAAAATATTGCTTTTAATGTAAATAACGTTCAACCAATTGAATAATATTTATAATATTAACATATAAGAAATAATAAAATTACAGATTTTGAAAAATTTCTTTCGACAAATTTTTAGAATTATATAAATCTAAAAGTTAAAAATAAATAGAGGTACCGACATTACACTCAGTAAAATTTTATTCGATATGAATAAATTAACACAATGCCTGAATTTGATTTTTTTTTACAATTTAATCTCATAAACTTACACATTTTCGTTCTTAACAGAATTTTCTACGGTTTTTCTTTTATATCATTACTCTAATTATCGTTTTGTAAATTAAAAGTAACAACAATGCAAGCACGATAAAAAAAAAAAAAAAAAAAAAAAAAATAAAGCAGCTAAATAAATAAAGCGTAAATACAATATCATCTGTCTCTTCTTCGTTTGGAAAGAATAGATATTCAAAACATAAAGCTTAAACATATTTCTTGAACATATGTAAATTTCGGTCCGTAGTAACGCTAGTACTGTTGTCATTACAGATTTCGCCATAAATGTTCCATCTCGTATGTTAATCTATGAGCTATAGTAAAGTACGCATATGACGTCACTATCGCTGAATAATACACAAATCTCGAAAAAAGAGATGTCATTCAAAGAAACTTGACAAAAAAAATCAGCTATCTAATGATTCATATGCCTTCATCTGTTTGTAATATTAATATAGATACTTAAAATTAAATTTGGTTTATAATAGCTCGATGTTTTATCAGAAATCATTCATCTATAGTTTTTCAAAATAGTACGTATTTTAATTACATTTTTTAAAAGTTGTTATGGGAAAATGGCAACAAAAAGATATAATTACTATTTTCCAACTATTTTTCCTTTACTTTCAACATAAATGGAGTATTTGAGCTGCCAAGATTAAACAAATGCGCTAAAAACTACAAAAGAATTAATATTTTAAAAATAAATTGAGATACAGTTTACAAGCAAATTGCGTTTAAAAGTACTTTTTTTCCCAATACGACGGTATAAAAATTGAAAATATGCGATGCTTAGAAGTTAAAAAAATTGCAGTAGCGTATTTAACCGTACAATGATACATCTGCTTTGTTTTACGTCTGGCTTATACAACGGAAGTTATTTTTTTGAGACGACACTTTAATAGCTGGGAGAAAGAAAAAGCATACCGGGGACTAAAAAGTAATTTTCGAAAATTGCTGCACTTTTTAAATGTGTTTAAAATTTAAAATGTGTTCATATTTGAACCAGACCACGTTATATAAAGCACTTCCCTAATCGATTATTTTAACTATTATTGTCTGAATAGAACTGGTAAATTTTATGCATTTACAAACAGAAAATGTAACTTTGATAACGTGTCATAAAACAGCCAGTTTGGAATTGTGGACGAAGAAAAATCGTAAGATATAAAAATTGATATTATACCGATATGACCCTTCCCTACAAAAAGAGGTACATGACACACAGACTCCACCTCATCTACACGGAAAGATGGATCCACCCGTGGTGCAAATCACAAATGCATAGACGCAACTTTAATAAACTATATTACTAAATAAAAGTTATACCATCTTTTTCGGTTTCAGTGTAATTAACAGTTTCAATAGTTTCATAAATGTGTTCTGATTAATTAAAATATTTATTTTTTAATTTTGTGCAATTTAATTCAGCATTTGTAATAGAAAAATGTAAGATCTGTTACTACATTCCCATTTAATAAAATAAATAAGTTTTGCGCCTCTTAGTACTAATAACATCTGTTACTTCAATCTTAGTTTTAAACATCGTACTATAGATAAGATTTTCTTTCAAATTTTTGAAAATGGTACATATTGTTTACATAAATAATTAATTTATTTTTTTGTACACAGTTATTCAAAATGAAAAAGAAATTCATTAAACGTAATTTATGTTACAACAATTTGACATTTTTTATTCCAAATACAACTTTAACTAGAATAAAAATCATGCGCCATGCATAGAATATGAAATATTTTCTAATACTATCAAAAATATTTTATTATAATTATTTTTTTCATACAAGGAACAGCGATGCGTTAATAGACATTTTAGAAAATACTTAACAAAGTTAAAAGCCTTATCTCAGTAATTACTGTCTAGACTGAAGTAGTCCCTAAAGACATTAAGGGACTACTTCACTCACAGGAACTGAATTCGCTTACTAATGTTAATCCTATGGGAGAAGTTTTTAAAAAGGTATATCGTTTGCATGTCAAAATTTTTAAATGATTTTTTTTTTTTTTTTTTTTTTTGCATTGGATAGCCAAGGTCGATTTTCATAATGCCCGTTTTTTACTTTTTCGATTTTGTTCGCAGTCATTTTTTATGAGGATAGGTCGACTTTCGAAACCGGTTCCGAAAGTAAAATTATCTAAATTGAAAAAAAAAAAAATACAAACAAAATCGAAAAAAAAAAGATTCGGCTTTTGTAGAGATTGGCCTCAGCTATTCAATGAAAAAAAAAATCTTTTACAAATATTAAAAGTCAAACAAGAAAAAAAAAATCTTCCATATGATTAACATTAGAAAGCGGGTGTGAAGAATTTGCGAGTGTTAACATGCAAAATCTTCAGTAATATAATCCCTGTATTTTATGCATACTACACAGTAAAACTAAAAGTCTAATTAAATAGAACAACGCTTTTCACTAAGAAAAAGGTTTTTACCGTTCATTGACGACAATATTTGTGTATCCATGTCTTTTGTGGAGTCCTATGTATGAATTTATTTATATTATATTCACACAGTAAGACTTAGTTGTGCTAAAAAACAAATAACACTCTTGAAAATGCATTTTCATCAAATCCCGCCCACACAATTTAAATATTTTGAATTGTTGCACTGCATATAATTTGTAGAATTCATTCCCACAGAATTAAAAAAAAATTAGTTGAGATTGAAAAAGCACATCTTACAATGTTGCTTATACACTGTTAAAGAAAATTGATATGATATATTCACTATGCTTTCTGTGGATGACGTTATCTCCCTCCTCAATAACGTATATAAATTTCAAAAAACGCTTTTCAAACAATTACTGTCATTAGTGAGTTCAGGAGGTGGCCCGGAGGGGACATTCCCCCGGAAGATTTGAGATTTCGTGTTTTGAATGGTCAAAAACTGCAATCCCCTCGGAACTCTATAATGTCACCCTCAGAGCCACAGAAATCCCCCCCCCCCCCCGAGGAAAGTGCCTGAATTCAACACTGATTATTGTAAACCGAGACTAATACAATGTAATTTATTTCTATATCCCTGTAAATAAACGAAAGAAGCTACACGATACGTATTCTATATTAAGCGTGTTGTGCCCTTCAATGATGTATATCAATTTCTTTATGTTTGAAGTAGTGTAACATCATTAAAATACAAAATATAGAATTTTCTTTCCATGACATAATATAACGGAATATTTTTTTATGTATACCTGCAAACGAACTATAAGTGCTAAACACTTCATTTTCATTAAAGAATCTTTGTAGTAAATAGTAAATCATAATAATGTATATAAATAGAGTGGCAATCCAAGTTTATTTACGGGCAATCGGAATGACGAACCAAAGTCATAAACTTTTCAACTATGTTAGAAAGTGTTAAAATGTTGTAGTTTAATTTTGTATTGTTTATGCTACTGCAAATTTTATTGAGATTGCAGACATTTTCAAACAATATTGCCGTTATTAAATAAAATCTATACTTTATTTTAAAACAAAGTATTTTTGAAATATAACAAATAAAACGCATATTAAAAACTCCTAAATTAAACTTCTATCAGCTTTTTTTTTTACAAAAGGAACTAGTGAAACATATTACTATTTTTTTTTCTGCACACCTGATATATTTTAATCGGTGGTTTAGAAAAAAAAAATACACAAACATAAAAGAAAAACAGAACTAAAAATAGTCTTTTACGGGAGCTTCAGGAGGACAGGCCCTCTCCCTGATGAATAATTCTTGGTATCCTTTCTTTTACTATTCAATTACTTTAAATCCTATGCGAAGAACAAACTTTGTTATTTTTTGAAATTTTCGAGAGGGAAAGAAAATTTAGTTAATTAAATTTGAAAATCTAAAGAGGGGCAATTCTGCTCAACTACCATTTCTGGCACCCATGTTTCCTTTCCATCCCATTGTACAAAAGATATAATTTTATACAAAAACATGTTGATATTTGGAAAATATGAAACCCTTATCAAAGATTCATGGTATAACATAGCATATAATTAAAAATATTATTGATCAAAACTCAAAATATGCTTACGATTCTCTTGCATCGGACTTTTGATCTTCAATTTTGCTCGATAATTTCGTATCTATCATCACGGCATTGTTATACTATCATCGACGACCAACGTTTTGAAGAAATTATAAAACTTTCCAATTTTGGCTGCCTATATCGTTTCATTGTTATTTTTTCCTTCAAAAATTGAAATTTTGATGCAAAATACTTATGGCTAGAATTTAAAAAACAGATACTTCAGAGATATTCGCTGGAATTCAAAATAATCCAATGCTTGTAGTTTATTCCTGTCTAAAGAAGTAATCTCCGAATAGTAAACCAAGAAATAATTGTCAATGTGAATGATACAGGAAGATAGGGGAAAGGGGGATAATGATTTTGTGGGATTCTTGGCACTGGAATATATCAGGAGTTGTCGGTCTGCATTGGTGTCCCTTTTGTTGATTTATTCTGTATTCGATTGCAGACACCATACCAGTCATCTGAGGACCCCTACTAACCAACAGTATGTGACAGATATGACAATTACCCCGAACGTCTTTAAATACCTTATTTACTGACTAATGGAAACATGCTGTTGTTAATTACCATGTGAGAAAAACATGACCAGTCTTTCAAAACTGAAACATCTGGATATTTTTTAAACGGAGACTGCGGTGTATAAAGATCTTTTCCAAAGAGCTTTTGTGGTCTTTCTCTTTATGTTAGGAAAAAGGAGGAGGATAATAGTTTTCGATTAGAAAATTCCAAGTAAAACTAATGTATGCATCTGAAGGAACTAATGTTGGCGCGGTATTTCAGGTGTTTCACTACTGTTAATTATGGTGAAACGGCAAGTAAATGTCCCTTTCTCCCCAATTCCTTTCAGTTTGTTTTCTGAATACTCAAAAAAAAAAACTCAAATAGTTTTAAAAATCAATTCTTTACTTCATAAAATTCTTAATTTATTAATGTGCTTTTTATTTTAAACATTTAATAAATCAGGAAGATCTGCCCCCTCGTGCCCTTAGCGTCCCCCTTGAAAAAAAAAGTAAGGGGACGCTTGAAATAAAATAAAAATGTGGGGGGGACGCCGTCCCCCTGCGTCCCCCCTCGACTACACCACGGAACTATACATGAAAATTTAATCATTTTTAGATCATTTTATACGTTATAAGTTCCCGGTGTGCACATTGCATTTATATTTTTTATTTGACTCATTTTTTGAGGTTTTATTTCTATTTTAAATTCAAATTTTCAGCTTTTCGAGAGATATTTTTTATATATTTTAGAAAATGTTATTAATTTAAACTGTTTCCAATTGTATAAACAGCGAAACAATCATGTTTACTTCAAATTAAAAATTTATTTACACGTGACTATTGTAAACAGAAATAAAAACTTTAAAATTAGAATTAAATGATCACATGTTAAAAGCAGGAAAATTACGTCATAAGAACCATATTCACACTTGAATTTTAAAAGAGAAACAAAATGTTAAAATAAAAAAATTATTATGCTCTAAAACTTGTAAAGGGAAGAAATTACATCATATTTAAAATGCCCAAAAAATATAGTAAAACAATTTAAATTAAAAAATATATTTGCGCGAGATATTTTGAGATAATCTTTTCAACTATTATCGTGAATTCGAAGACAGCGCAAATAATATTTCCTTCTAACAACTAAAGTATTTTCACCTGAATATTAATAAGAGAAATAAAACTTTGGTGTAAATTACGTCAGATTTAAAACGATACATTTAAAATGAATTATTTAAAAGAACTATCTTATAGCGCTGTTAAAAAATACCGGGAGACAAGGACACTGTTTACTTAATTCATTTTACATTAGCTTATTTTCAAATGTTTAACTAATTTTTTAATTAAATACGTAAACAGCCAGTGAATCTCTTAACAGCAGCAGATTTGGTCTTAAAAATCTCCAATCCAAGGAAAGCGAATGGAAACCCGTTTACAGAAAAATTACTACTTTTTTTTTTAATTCAATATTTTTAAAGCCGATCAAATTAGCGTGCTTTTTGGATTTTGGTGTGCCCGAACGGGGGGTTAGCGAGCGTAGCTCGTAGGGTGCAGAGCCCCCTAGTTTCTTATATAATTATGCAGTGCATTAAGAATTTTTTTTTGTCAGTCATCGAAAATCAGCATTTTTCTACGATAAAAGTTGAATACCCTCTTCAAATAATCAGCATAAAAGAAAAAAAAAAGAGAGAGAGAGAGCTTTTCATAATTTCCACCCTTTGTCTCGTCTAGTCACTGAAATAAGTCATATTTAATTAAAAATTACTGTTTATTTTAATTTCAGATAAGCCAAATTTAAACTACAATGGTCGTCGCAACTCACACGCACACACACAAAAAAAAAACCGCAACAACGTCGTGTCGCGCATGTGTCGTGTGTTAATTAGTATTTCATGGGAAAATACCTCCACATTCACCGATTTCTATTTTCTCCAGAAAGATAGAGAGCTCCAGAATACGGTATAATAATTTTCAAAAAAAGTATCACATCTGGTATTACTACAGAAACCACTGGGTATCTATAGGACCGATTTGAAACCCCGCCGAAATGGTAATTTGTCTTCTTAGTAACTCCCACGTTACTGACTAACAGCATTGAAAACTGAACCCAAATACATCATCCGCACTTCTCTTTACTTATATTTATCCATTCTTTTGTAAAAGGACTTTTACAATTTTAGTGGTTTATCTATTTATTTTAATTACATATGTATTTTTCAATTCATATATCGGGGTAGTGTTTGAAGTTTAAAGAGGTTAAGCAGATCCGGTTAAAAAAAAAAAAAAAAAACGTTTTTACATACTGGCTTTTTCGGATGCTAAAAATATTATCGAATTTTTAAATAGATATGAAAAATTAACATTTTCTTCTTTCAAAAGCAAAATTTGCATAAGTTCCCATTGCAAAATCTTGTGAAGAATTAGTCTTGGCGCCCTTGGCGGTCTAACACTTATATTATCATTAAGAAATTTTGAAATGCTCCACTTTAGTAGAACTAAGGGCATCAATTTATGTGTGTATTTGTGGGGAGTGTGCGTGTGTGTGTGGGGGGGGGGAGGGGGGGGCTTGCTATTACAAAAACACGATACTACTTTTTTCAAGTTATTTTTGCAGAGGCGTTGAAAAAAATCTGGCCAAGTGACCAAGGACGCCATGATTACAAAAACACGGTATTAGTTTTTTTAAACTTATTTTTACAGAGGCGCTAAAAAAATCTGTCCAAATGCGCCATGATTACAAAAACACGATGATAGTTTTTTGAAAGGGATTTTTACAGAGGCGCTGAAAAATATCTGACCAAGGGCGCCATGATTACAAAAACACGATATTAGTTTTTTAAAACTTATTTTTGCAGAGACGCTGAAAAAAATCTGACTAAGGGCGCCATAATTAAAAAACACGATATTAAGTTTTTGAAATTTATTTTTACAGATGCGCTGAAAAAAATCTCTCTAAGGGCGCCATGATTAAAAAAACACGATAATAGTTTTTCAAAATTATTTTTACAGAGGCGCTGAAAAAATCTGACCAAGGGCGCCATGATTACAAAACCATTTTATTAGTTTTCTGAAAGTTATTTTTACAGGGCGCTGAAAAATATCTCACCAAGAGCGCATTCATTACGAAAACACGACATTAGTTTTTTGAAAGTTATTTTTACAGAGAGGTGCTGAAAATAAATCTGACCAAGGGCACCCTGATTACAAAATTACGATATTAGTTTTTTGAAAGTTATTTTTACAGAGAGGCGCTGAAAAAAAAACTGCCCAAGGGCGCCATGAGTACAAAAACGCGATAATAGTTTTTTGAAAGGCATTTTTACAGAGGCGCTGAAAAATATCTGACCAAGGGCGCCATGATTACAAAAACACGATATTAGTTTTTTAAAACTTATTTTTACAGAGGCGCTGAAAAAATCTGACCAAGGGCGCCATGATTACAAAAACACGATATTAGTTTTTTGAAATTTATTTTTACAGAAGCGCTGAAAAAATCTGACCAAGGGCGCCATTATTACGTAAACACGATATTAGTTTTTTTAAACTTATTTTTACAGAATCGCTAAAAAAATCTGTCCAAAGGCACCATGATTAGAGAAACATGATGATAGTTTTTTGAAAGGGATTTTTACAAAGGCGCTGAAAAAAAATCTGACCAAGGGCGCCATGATTACAAAAACACGATATTAGTTTTTAAAACTTATTTTTACAGAGGCGCTGAAAAAATCTGACCAAGGGCACCATGATTACAAAAGCATGATATTAGTTTTCTGAAAGTTATTTTTACAGGGCGCTGAAAAAATCTCACCAAGAGCGAATTGATTACGAAAACACGACATTAGTTTTTTGAAAGTTATTTTTACAGAGGCGCTGGAAATAAATCTGACCAAGGGCGCCATGATTACAAAATTACGATATTAGTTTTTTGAAAGTTATTTTTACAGGGAGGCGCTGAAAAAAAAAATCTGACCAAGGGCGCCATGATTACAAAAACAGGATGTAGTTTTTGAAATTTACTTTTACAGAGGCGCTGAAAAAAATCCCTCCAAGGGCGCCGTGATTACAAAAACACGATATTAGTTTTTTGAAATTTATTTTTACAGAGGCGTTGAAAAAATCTGACCAAGGGCGCCATTATTAAGAAAACACGATATTGGTTTTTTTAAACTTATTTTTACAGAGACCTTAAAAAAATCTGTCCAAGGGCGCCATGATTAGAGAAACACGATGATAGTTTTTTGAAAGGGATTTTTACAGAGGCGCTGAAAAAAAAAATCTGACTAAGGGCGCCGTGATTAAAAAATACGATATTAAGTTTTTGAAATTTATTTTTACAGAGGCGCTGAAAAAATTCTCTCCAAGGGTGCCATGATTAGAAAAACACGATAATAGCTTTTTGAAAAGCATTTTTACAGAGGCACTGAAAAAATCTGACCAAGGGCGCCATGAATACAAAAACACAATATTAGTTTTTTGAAATTTATTTTTACAGAGGCGTTGAAAAAATCTGACCAAGGGCGCCATTATTACGAAAACACAATATTAGTTTTTTTTTAACTTATTTTTACAGAGGCGCTAAAAAAATTGTCCAAGGGCGCCATGATTACCAAAGCCGCCTCTGACAAAGGGACCAAATGAAATTACAATGAAAATCTCCTTTCTTAAATTGGCATTTTTTTTGTTTTGTTTTTTGTACTTTCACAAAAAACAGAAATACCAAACTACCGGGCAGCCACCCAGGGCGCTGAATATTTGACAGAAAATATACTAAATACATCATTAATACCAATATTAATTTATGTAGAAGTTACTATTCTTCGGGGTACGGAATAAAATCTGGACCAGGGCGCCATGACTATCAAAATCTCTGTGAATGAATCCATTTAAAATGAGAATATGTTTCTTATACAGTGTTTCGTCGTTTATACTTGCACAAAAGGCAGAAATACAAAAATACCTCACAACACCAGGGGCGCTAAATACTTAGACGCAGAAAATGTGCAAACGTATTAAACGCAGACTTATTAGACACTTATTAGAAGCATTCCTAGAACAGAAATTATTTAGGCGTATATCTAAATAAGTGAGTACTTAATATTATTTTTCTTAGAATTTATCATTAGTACAGGCTTTGAAACAAAGTCTGGTCCTGGATACAATGTGTAACAATGGCATATCTGATTGTCGATAACTTACGTTATCTCGAAATTTGTTTATCTAATTGTCTTTGATCACACATAGTTTGCTTATGCTATACTTTAAAAAATAAAAAAGCATTACTTTTTAATTTTTCAAATGAAAATCTTTGAAAATTTTATGCCTTTCAAAATGCGTGCTTAAAAAAAAAAAAAAAAAAAAAAAAAAAAAAGAATAAAAAAAGAAAAGAAAAAAAAAAAATGACGATGGGCGCTCCGGGCATTTGCCTCGTTGCCCGGTGGGCCAGTACGATCCTGTATATATTAAATAGAGATTAATATCCATATATTATTATAAATTGAGATTCTACTGTATATTGAAGTTAATGAACAAAGAAGGAATTTTTAGTTTGATACTAAGTTAGCTTAAATAATTATACAAAACTCTCTTTTCATTTACTCATTCATTTATTAAAAAAAAAAAAAAAAAAAAAAAAAAAATACCCTACGCTTTTTAATTCTTTAATAAGAAGATCAAAGTGAGCAGATGAATTTCTACGTCCTGTCTCTTCTTGAAATGGTATTTCTTTTGGGCGTCTAAGTTTGCGGTCAATCAAATAAACATTGAACAGGAGTGCGCATGAGTTATAGGCAAAATGTATAAGTTTTTCGGTAATATCCGGCCGTTGTGACAACAGACTTTAACCGACATGTGGTTAAATTCTTAAATTTTCTGGTCGCAGACTAAGGGAAAAAAATTTAATTTAGATTAAACTCTTTAAAAATCAGCGGCAGACTTATCCGTGGGTCAGGTTTTCTACAAACTAACCTGCACCCGACTTGACAAGACTCGGGTCGTGTGCAGGAAAAATCGGGTTACCCGACCCGATGCAGAACTCTACACTCAAGTCAAAAAAATTTCCCCGACGACGATTAAATTTGACCCCGACAGGGGGGTCAGGTATACCCGACGGGGGGGCATATGCCCCCCGGTCCCCCCTCTGGCCCCGCCCTTGCTTGGAAAACGGTAATGATTCTCCCTCGGATTCTCCTCACAGGAAGTGATTTAAAAGATAGAAAGCAAACGCATAGGCATGATACTTTGAAATTTTGTATTGTAATGAATCTTTTTATCTATTTGTAAAGTTTAATGCATTTGGTTCAGTTTTCCTTTTAAATTTTCCAGCTGCAAATATCTTGATTCGAGCCAGAAATTTCTTTCTAAAATAAGTTAAAGCTGTACCATAGAGAAATAAATTAAATAAGTTAAAGTATTTTAAATAAAAATTCTGGTGTATAATATTTTTATGACATTTGAGTAAAATTTCCGGCGGTTCTAGTGTTAAAACACCCCGCGCCCGTCCTGCCGGGTTAAACTTCTATCATCATTTAGTATTCATATTTTAGTATTCTGCTAGTACGGAAAATTTTTTATATAGAATTTCTTGCTTGCATGGAAGTGGAAAATTTTGAGGACAAACGAAACCCGTTTCCATCTCCAAGGATGTGTCAATACTCAGAAATGCAGAATATCGGCAACGGAAAATCAATTCGTATTTGGACCAGCACCACTTCATTCTGCGAAAGTAATTACAGTCGAACTTCCCTTTAACGAAGTCTCTATTTAACGGAGTTTTCTACTTAACTAAATTTTCTGCTGAACCTTGACTTTGAACACCATTAACATGCAAATTAATCTCCCTATTACGAAAAATATAATCTATATAACGAAGTTTATTCCATTTTTGTGCGTCTACAGCAATCAAACGGGGAGGTTCTTGTTGCGACGTATGTATGAATTTATTTCAGCGGGTTGTATGAAAATGAAATTATTTAAAGTTAAACTTACACTATGTGCAAAATTACTTAAAAGATGACACAGTATTTAAAAATGTTAAATTATTTTAATACCTTAGAGCTTTCAACTATAAAAAACATAGTCTTCTTCAGAGGAATATAAGAAATACAACAGATATTGACGCCTAATTTTCAAAATCCACGTAGATGGTGACGAAAGGAGTGAAAGCGGAAGTTAATTTATAGATCCGGAAACATTGCGAAAATAAAACATGGATATAGGGAAGTGGGAAAATACACGTTTTATCATTCTTTAAGTAAACTGAGCCAAATTCTGGGTATGTTGTAGGATAAAACGTCATTACAAACAGTATTTTCTTTACTAATAATTTCTATTGATTCGCGGATAATTAAATCATGATAATTCTTTGAGGGCTTGAGGGATATATAATTTTTGCGTCTTCGAAATTAACTTGTATAATCTGCTTCTGATTAAGTCTTGATAGGGCTGTTGGAGGTCGGTTATACTTTAAATCTCTCAAATGTTCTTTAATACGAACTTTTAAGTTTACGCGAAGTCATGCCTATGTATTCGAGATAAATATCTTCAGTTTTCAGTGGAATTACATATACCCCAGAAACTTCATCCCTCGGGATCGGTCCACTTTGGCACTAATCAGATCTATCAGTTTTGCAGGGGGATTGGCGACCAAGTTTACGCCAAAGCGAAAAAGTGCATGTCTGAGTTTTTCGAAAAGTCCTGGTATGTACTTCATTTTGCAATATCTCATATTACTCCGTGGAGTTTTTTGTATTTTCATATGGCTCTTCTGCGAGTTGATTAGCTTATCAATAATGCGTGTTGGGAAACCATTCTCAACTGCAATGTCTCTAATGGTATTTAATTCATTTTCAAGGTGATTAATACAGCAAACACTAAACGCTCGTCTTATATAAAAGTTGAACGGAGCAAGTTTGTAGTTAAAAGGTGATGTACTTTCAAAAGGAATGGTGTTGTTAGACGTATTTACTTTCCTGTAGACTGTGCGCTCAATTGTTAAGTTTGATAAATGTTTAATTAGCATTATGCCAAGAAATGACTGCTGGTTATTATTTTCTATTTCGATGGTAAATTTTATGTTAGGGTCCATATTATTTATTCTTTTAAGAAATGCATACAGTTCAGATAAACCGTGATCCCATACTATGAAAATGTCGTCCACATAACGATACCATACTGACGGAGTTAAAACGCTGTCTGTTAAAATTCTTTCTTCAAATGGACGTAATTTGAATTCGGCTAAAATACTTGAGATAGGGGAACCCATTGGTGCACCTTTAGTTTGCTTATAAATCTTCTTATTGAACATGAAAATATAATTTCCAGTCACTAGGTTAAGTCCAGATTTTACGGTGGTCTTCATTTCTGAGTTTAATGATGGCTCGTTATCAATAAAGTGTTATTAATGAGTAATTTTACTTCATCAACGTCGATTGATCAGAAGTTATATGGGAGTTATTATTTTTTAGACATTATTCTAATAAAATTTTCTCATGTGTCTACATTGCATTAAAAAGAAAAAAAAAAGTTATATGGGAAGATATTGCACATAGTGTAACTTTAACTTTAACTTTTAAAGATGAATTAAGCATTTCTATTTATTTATTTACTGTGGAAATTATTTATTTAATCATTTCCATTTAAAAGAAGAAATGCCAAAAGCCTTCGATACAAGAAGAAGGGGATTCCAGTTTCACGAAAATGTTACAGATAAATTGTTCGGATACTTAAAAAAGCGGGAAAATTTTTATGAAAAGTGTATTTTTTATAAGAAACCTGTAACAAAGAAATATTAAAGACATTTTAAAAGTTGAGGATTTGAAATACTGAGAAAAAGAGAATCCGCTACGCTTCAGTTTTTGTTTACCTCTCTTTATTATGTGATTTTTTAGACATTATTCTAATAAAATTTTCTCATGTGTCTACATTGCATTAAAAAGAAAAAAAAAAGTTATATGAGAAGATATTGCACATAGTGTAAGATTAACTTTAACTTTTAAAAAAAATTAAGCATTTCTATTTATTTATTTACTGATGAAATTATTTATTTAATCATTTCCATTCAAAAGAAGAAATGCCAAAAGCCTTCGATACACGAAGAAGGGGATTCCAGTTTCACGAAAATGTTACAGATAAATTGTTCGGATACTTAAAAAAGCGGGAAAATTTTTATGAAAAGTGTATTTTTATAAGAAACCTGTAACAAAGAAATATTAAAGTCATTTTAAAAGTTGAGGATTTGAAATACTGAGAAAAAGAGAATACGCTACGCTTCAGTTTTTGTTTACTTCTCTTTATTATGTGATTTTTTAGACATTATTCTAATAAAATTTTCTCATGTGCCTACATTGCATTAAAAAAAAAAAAACTGCCTGAATTAAAATACATTTTCCCAATATTTCCATTTTATGTGTATTTTCATTTAATGCATATGCATTTTATTATACAAATTTCATTAATTTCTTCATAACGAAGTATTTAAGTGTAACGACGAGCCTTCGCTAAATGGAAGTTCCACTGTATGTTGTGCGGATTTAAGGCATCATTTATGGTAGGACCACACTTTTTCGAGCTGATAGCTTCTGCGATTCTGTTAATTATACCGTCAATGGTTAACGTTATGAGATTGTTTCGCTCAACCACTTCATTCCAGCGTGGGCTTCAACAGCGTTCATGTGTGGGTAGCATATTTTTTTTACAAGATTTTTTTACTCCTCCCCACATTGCAAATCAAGTTAAGCAGCTGCTCCAAATGCATTTCGGAAGTGATCGAATTATCCGCCGTCATTTACCGACGGTTTGGCCGCAAAGGTAAAAAAGAAAAAAAAAGGTTTCTCATCTTAATCCTAGTAATTTCTGGCTGTAGGGTTATCTGAAAAATATTATATTACGTGGCCCGAATGCTAACTTATCTGAATTGAAGACATACATTGCTGAACACAGTCTAGAGGTCAATATGGGCTGGAATTTCCAGGCCCGCTCCCGGCCCGGCCCGAACAAAAGCAATCTTGGCCCGGCCCGATGAAAAAATTAAAAGTTCGGCCCGACCCCGCTCCGGCCCGTTTACATTTTCACAGTTCACAGTCCGGCCCGGCCCGTGGAAAAATCAATTAAACGAGGTCCGACTCAGTTACTGCAAAAAATTCTGGTTTTTTTCAAACATACAATTAAGATTCTTTCAAAGAATAATACTGCGTACATATTTATGGGATAATTTTACAGTATATTTTAAAATTACTATGTGTTCGCAAGACAGAAAATACACAATAGCAACGTTAATGATTACTTAGAGTCTTAGATGTTACAACATTCAAATGAGGATTCATTAAAAAATTAATGTAGTTCAGAATAAAAGAAACAAGGAGTATTAAAAACACAATAACTTTTGAAGCTGTATAATAAAAAGCAGATTTGTAAAAATATTCTCTTATTCTCGCGAAAGTCATATTCATTGAAAATGGCTCATATTTTATTGGCTTCGATTAAGATTTTATAGCGGGCCGGTAGGCCCGCTTAATTTTTTCATCAGCCCGGACCGGTAGGCCCGTTCAATTTTTTGCCGGTCCGGCCCGTTGAAAAAATTGTCCTAATTCTGCCAACCCGGCCCGTTTGAAAATTCGCCTTCACTTTGCCGGGCCAAGCCCAGGCCCGTGCAGGCTTCTTACGCAGTCACAAATTATTCACCCCTGATAAATTCCGATCTGTCGTAGAAGATGCTGTTTCTCGGTTTCAACCTGTGGCAGAAAACGGTTGGCAGCATAATGAATATTTGTTGAGCAAGTTTCGAGACAGTTAAAATTGTTTTTTTTCTGCGGTTTTTGGTCTCGGAACAATTAAAACCGATTTTTCCCATCCGATGTGGCAGCACCTTCTCAAGTTGAACGGGCTTTCCACTACGAGTGCCACAACTGCTGAATGATTTGAAACTATTTTTTTTTTCTGTAAAAAACTGATACAGTCATGCACATTGAACAGCACAGTAGGTTTAACTAGCAACTCACACAATAGCCGTGGCATTTAGTCACTGGTAGCCGAACCCATTTACACTTTGACGAGTAAAGCGCCACTTATTGCTAAAATTTCTAACTATTTTTTTATTCCATACTATTTCCCCTTTCTTCGCGTATGTTCAGGTCAAATTTCAAATCAATCTGACGTGTGATACGTTATTTATAGATATCTATTTTAAATAAAAGTTATTGTAAATAATATAATTATTAAAACAAAAGATAATCAACATATTCTATATTAACCAATAATTATACATAAATTTCAAGATAACAAGTAAAAGTGAAAAATAGTTATAAATCACTTATGAAATTAAAAAACATTTAAAAAAACAACAAACTAAACTGGGATAAAAAACTTAACATAAAATTAAAAAATAAATTCGAAGTGCAGATCTACATTACTTATTTCTTTATTTTCGGTGAATTGAAAAAAAATATTTTTTGTGTTATAAAATTCATTCATTAAGGATATCCAAAATTTCACGCTTTTGATACTAACTAGAAATTCCAACACGGACATCCCGTGTTACTGGGTATGAGATTTTTTTTATATTAATAGTAGCTGAGCAGCAGGCGTTGCCCGGACCCGTAAAAATATTCTTAAATGAACCTGAAATTTATATCGCAGGTCCGTACAGAGGGGGACTAGAGACGGTCCAAATTACCTGTGCCCGACTCTTGTTCAGTTGGAAAGTTGTGTAAAATCACAAGTTAAGGTTTAGAATTTTTATTTGTCTCAAACCTTAAACTCTTTTATTCAAAATTAATTCATGTATTCAATTAAAATTTAATTATGTTTTCAATATTTAAAATTTTTATTTAAAATCTTTTGTTGAAAAAGTAATTACAAATACATCATAAACTGCAATACTGAAAAAGAAATAATAAAATTGTAAGCAAATACTATTATATAGATTTTCAAAAAAGGTCCTGTCCAGCAAATTTATTTTCTAATATAATAAAGCCGGTTTATAACAAATCGTGCAAAAAAAAAAAAAAAAAAACAGGTTTCACCTCCCGCCTTTTCCCCCCAAAAATGCAATTATGCTTTGTTCTATTTAAATAACCTACATAAACCGGAATTTATCATTGGTCGTTCGCGTTTTCGTCTAAGCAGGTTTTGTTTCTGTTGGGGACCCTGTATTGGAATTATTACCGGAACGCACAGACTCTTTGTAGGGCCAAGTTTGTATCATTTTATATCTTTAGACAGTTTTTTGACGTCATCTAGCGAGGTTTTTTATAAGTGAAAGAATTATTTTTATTGGCATAGATAAAAAAACCCCCTTAAAATTGCAAAAAAAAAAAAACACCAATTTTTTTAAAAATTAAATCGATTGGACAATGAAAATTGTAAAATGTAGTTATTGTTTTATTATTAGATTCATTTATGTGTAATTTTTTTCCTAAATAATTCAATTGTTTTAAAATTAAGAATAATTAGAAACGCTTAAAATTGTAAAAAAATACAAAATTTGTTTTAATTAAATACGTTGAACAATGAGATTTATAAAATGTATTTTTTTTTTTTATAATTCGATTCATTTATGTGTAGTTTTTTTCCCCTAAATAACTCAATTGTTTTAAAATTAAGATTAATTAAAAACGCTTAAAATTGAAAAAAAAATGCAATTTTTTTAAAAATTAAATACGTTGAACAATGAGATTTATAAAATGTATTTTTTTTTTTTTTTATAATTCGATTCATTTATGTGTAGTTTTTCTTTTCTTTTAATAATTCAATTGTTTTAACCCATTTATGCCTGAATTTTTGCTTTCTCAAATTTGTTGGTAAAATCACTTTGAAATATTGCAAAATGAACTGGAAAAATACTAAAAAAAAATCACGCTAAAATATTTTTGCATTTATTTGATAAAATGTAAACGTACTAAATATGGGGCTATCCATATGTGGAAAAATGAAAAATTATATGTTTTGTCTAAATTTATATAAATAAAGCTTTTAAATCGTATATTATATACTATAATTAGTATTTTTATGAATTATTAAAAAATATATTTATTTCTTTATAGAGGCCAATAACATTATAAGTATTATTAATAATAATTTAAGAATAATCGCATTTGAGGCTAAAAACCAATTTATTTTAAAATCATTTTGAAAAGGACATTACATAAATAACTGCCCCCTAAATGTCTAATACAAATATGTGATCATTTGCGCTTAGCGCCCTCTATTTTGTACGTTACAAAAATGCATAAAAAAAAGTCCTTCCGGCCAGTGCCGGGAGGAAGAGGTAGCTTTCATAATCCTTACTTAAAAAAAGCCAACTTATATCATGCAAACACACGAAGCTCAATTTAGTGGAAACCGAATATAGGAGATTCAATACTAATTTTTATCAATATAATGAATGAGAATTTCGTGAAATTAGTCAGCTTTATCCAAGCTGCTTTTCTTTAAAGTAACTTATATTTGGCTGCCAAATTCGGCAATTTCTTAAAGTGCCTGTCATTTTAAGACAACATGGTGGATGAGGCTAAGCAGTGAACTTGGTCGAGACCTTAGTAATTGCTGTGCACATACTCACTCACATCGGAATCGGTTAATATATAGGAGTGCTGTCGCATGCAAAAAATCAGATTTTTCAAAATGTCACCCACAATAGAAATTGAAACTGCTATATCTAAGCCATTTTTTAAGGTTAAGACAAACAAAAAATGCTCCTGAATCCTTATATCAAGATCAAATACTTAAGAAAGAAACCTTTTTCAATTTCTAATTTTTTTGCACCTCACTTTAAATATATATATATTTTTTAATTTAATGGTCGCCATTTTGAAACAAGATGGCTGATGAATCTGGCCAGCGAACTTGGTCGAGGTGTTGATGTATACTATCCACATGCCTTCTTACATCGAAATAGGCGAATACGTGTGTTATCGCGTGACAAATACAAGATCGTTTGAAAATGTTAGCCATGCTAGAAATTCAAAGTGCTATAAATCAACCATTTTTTAAGATATCAACAAAAGAACAAATTTTCAGAAACAAAAACTGCTCCGGAATCTTTGTATCAAGGCCAAACACATAAAAAAAATCTTTTTCATTTTCCAATTTTTTAATACCTCATTTTGAATTTTAAATTTAATTTTTTTTAAATGGCAACCCTTTTGAAACAAGATGGCGAATGAAGCTGGCCAACGAACTCGGTCGAGACATTGGTATGTACTATGTACAGACCAAGTTACATCCAAATAGGTTCATAAATACGCCTGTTATCGCGTGACAAAAATCAGGTCGTTTTAAAATATCAGCCACAAGAGAAATTCAAAATGCTATTACTCAGCCATTTTTTTTAGATATAGACGAAAGAAAAACTGTTCCGGAATCTTTGTATTAAGGTCAAACACATACAAAAAAAATCTTTTTCATTTTCTAATTTTTTTTTATCTCATTTAAATTTTTTTATTTTTTAATTTTTTTAAATGGCCGCCATTTTGAAACAAGATGGCGGATGAAGCTGGCCAACGAACTCGGTCGAGATATTTGTATGTACTATGTACACACCAAGGTACATCCAAATCGGTTCATAAATACGCCTGTTATTACGTGAGAAAAATCAGGACGTTTCAAAATGTCAGCCACGCTAGAAATTCAAAATGCTATAACTCAGCCATTTCTTAAGATATAGACGAAACAAAAACTGCTCCCGAATCTTTTTATCAAGGTCAAACACATAAGAAGAAAATATTTTTTTCAATTTTCAATTTTTGGCACCACATTTCAAATTTAAATTTTTCTTAAAATTTTAAATAGCCGCCATTTTTAAACAAGATGGCGGGTAAAGCTGGCCAACGAACCCGGTCGAGACATTGGTATGTACTATGTATAAACGAAGTTACATCCAAATCGGTTCATAAATACGCCTTTTATCGCGTGACAAAATTCAGGACGTTTCAAAATGTCAGCACGCTAGAAATTCAAAATGCTATAACTCAGCCATTTTTTAAGATATAGACGAAACAAAAACGCTCCGAAAACTTTGTATAAAGGTCAAGTACATAAGAAAAAAATATTTTTCCATTTTCAATTTTTTGGTACCACATTTCAAATTTTAAATTTTTAAAAAAATTTTAAATGGCCGCCATTTTGAAACAAATTGGCGGATGAAGCTGGACAACGAACTCCGTCGAGAGATTGGTATGTACTATGGACACACCGAATTACATCCAAATCGGTTCATAAATACGCCTTTTATCGCGTGACAAAATTCAGGACGTTTCAAAATGTCAGCCACGCTAGAAATTCAAAATGCTATAACTCAGCCATTTTTTAAGATATAGACGAAACAAAAACTGCTCCGGAATCTTTGTATAAAGGTCAAATACATAAGAAAAAAATATTTTTCCATTTTTAATTTTTTGGTACCACATTTCGAGTTTTAAATTTTTTTAAAAATTTTAAATGGCCGCCATTTTGAAACAAAACGGCGGATGGAGCTGGCCAACGAACTCGGTCGAGACATTGGTATGTACTATGTACACACCGAATTACATCGAAATCGGTTCATAATTACGGGAGTTACAGTGTGACATAGGTCAGATATATATATATATATATATATATATATATATATATATATATATATATATATATATATATATATATATATATATATATATATATATATCAATTTTGAACGGAGGGTGGTTTCGGGGTCTGGGGGTCATGATCGATGAAAATATACCAAAATTTTTCGAAATCGCTTTCCTCCGAACGGCTGCAATAGGTAGCTTTTTTGTAAAGAAAGCTACCTAATAGGCTTGAACATATAATTTCGCAATTTAAAAAAATACTATTTCAAAGAAGTCTACAAGCTAAAAGTATGAGTTCTTTATTAGGATCCTTGATACAAAAATATAAATAAACTTACTTTTAGGTAGCTTTCTTTACAAAAAAGCTACCTATTGCAGCCGTTCGGAGGAAAGCGATTTCAAAAAATTTTGGTATATTTTCATCGATCATGACCCCCAGACCCCGAAACCACCCTCCGTTCAAAATTGATATATATATATATATATATATATATATATATATATCTATATATATATATATATATATATCTATATATATATATATATATATATATATATATATATATATATATATATATATATATATATCTGACCTATGTCACACTGTAACTCCCGTAATTATGAACCGATTTCGATGTAATTCGGTGTGTACATAGTACATACTAATGTCTCGACCGAGTTCGTTGGCCAGCTTCATCCGCCGTTTTGTTTCAAAATGGCGGCCATTTAAAAATTTTAAAAAAATTTAAAACTTGAAATGTGGTACCAAAAAATTAAAAATGGAAAAATATTTTTTTCTTATGTATTTGACCTTTATACAAAGATTCCGGAGCAGTTTTTGTTTTGTCTATATCTTAAAAAATGGCTGAGTTATAGCATTTTGAATTTCTAGTGTGGCTGGCATTTTGAAACGTCCTGAATTTTGTCACGCGATAAAAGGCGTATTTATGAACCGATTTGGATGTAACTTCGTTTATACATAGTACATACCAATGTCTCGACCGGGTTCGTTGGCCAGCTTTATCCGCCATCTTGTTTAAAAATGGCGGCCATTTAAATTTTTAAGAAAAATTTAAATTTGAAATGTGGTACCAAAAATTGAAAATTGAAAAAATATTTTCTTCTTATGTGTTTGACCTTGATAAAAAGATTCGGGAGCAGTTTTTTTTTGTCTATATCTTAAGAAATGGCTGAGTTATAGCATTTTGAATTTCTAGCGTGGCTGACATTTTGAAACGTCCTGATTTTTCTCACGTAATAACAGGCGTATTTATGAACCGACTTTGATGTACCTTGGTGTGTACATAGTACATACAAATATCTAGACCGAGTTCGTTGGCCAGCTTCATCCGCCATCTTGTTTCAAAATGGCGGCCATTTAAAAAAATTAAAAAATAAAAAAATTTAAATGAGATACCAAAAAATTGGAAAATGAAAAAGATTTTTTTGTATGTGTTTGACCTTAATACAAAGATTCCGGAACAGTTTTTCTTTCGTCTATATCTAAAAAAAAATGGCTGAGTAATAGCATTTTGAATTTCTCTTGTGGCTGACATTTTAAAACGACCTGATTTTTGTCACGCGATAACAGGCGTATTTATGAACCTATTTGGATGTAACTTGGTCTGTACATAGTACATACCAATGTCTCGACCGAGTTCGTTGGCCAGCTTCATTCGCCATCTTGTTTCAAAAGGGTTGCCATTTAAAAAAAATTAAATTTAAAATTCAAAATGAGGTATTAAAAAATTGGAAAATGAAAAAGATTTTTTTTATGTGTTTGGCCTTGATACAAAGATTCCGGAGCAGTTTTTGTTTCTGAAAATTTGTTCTTTTGTTGATATCTTAAAAAATGGTTGATTTATAGCACTTTGAATTTCTAGCATGGCTAACATTTTGAAACGATCTTGTATTTGTCACGCGATAGCACACGTATTCGCCTATTTCGATGTAAGAAGGCCTGTGGATAGTATACATCAACACCTCGACCAAGTTCGCTGGCCAGATTCATCAGCCATCTTGTTTCAAAATGGCGGCCGTTAAATTAAAAAATATATATATATTTAAAGTGAGGTGCAAAAAAATTAGAAATTGAAAAAGGTTTCTTTCTTAAGTATTTGATCTTGATATAAGGATTCAGGAGCATTTTTTGTTTGTCTTTACCTTAAAAAATGGCTCAGATATAGCAGTTTCAATTTCTATTGTGGGTGACATTTTGAAAAATCTGATTTTTTGCATGCGACAGCACTCCTATATATTAACCGATTCCGATGTGAGTGAGCATGTGCACAGCAATTACTAAGGTCTCGACCAAGTTCACTGCTTAGCCTCATCCACCATGTTGTCTTAAAATGACAGGCACTTTAAGAAATTGCCGAATTTGGCAGCCAAATATAAGTTACTTTAAAGAAAAGCAGCTTGGATAAAGCTGACTAATTTCGCGAAATTCTCATTCATTATATTGATAAAAATTAGTATTGAATCTCCTATATTCGGTTTCCACTAAATTGAGCTTCGTGTGTTTGCATGATATAAGTTGGCTTTTTTTAAATAAGGATTATGAAAGCTACCTCTTCCTCCCGGCACTGGCCGGAAGGACTTTTTAC
>CAWVRF010001326.1:0-20972 GCA_963932465.1 Maratus speciosus
GTTGGACAAAGTAAACAAAGGAAATGCCAGGTGGCGCCACGTGTTAGGCCAACAATGTAAACAAACAGAAACGCACGTGTTACCGATGAAAGCGATATTTTAATCGATATAAACCGATTGTTGCACAATGTAAACAAAGGAAACCAACAGAATGTAAACAAACAATGTAAACAAAGAGAAACCGATTGTTGATTCACATTCCAGTATTGTTGGAGCCCAACAAACAGATAGGTTGTTGTTATTGGATTGTTGGACAAAGAAACACCACGTGTTACCGATGAAAACGATATTTTAATCGATATAAACCGATTGTTGGACAAAGTAAACAAAGGAAATGCCAGGTGGCGCCACGTGTTAGGCCAACAATGTAAACAAACAGAAACGCACGTGTTACCGATGAAAACGATATTTTAATCGATATAAACCGATTGTTGGACAAAGTAAACAAAGGAAATGCCAGGTGGCGCCACGTGTTAGGCCAACAATGTAAACAAACAGAAACGCACGTGTTACCGATGAAAACGATATTTTAATCGATATAAACCGATTGTTGCACAATGTAAACAAAGGAAACCAACAGAATGTAAACAAACAATGTAAACAAACAGAAACCGATTGTTGATTCACATTCCAGTATTGTTGGAGCCCAACAAACAGATAGGTTGTTGTTATTGGATTGTTGGACAAAGAAACACCACGTGTTACCGATGAAAACGATATTTTAATCCATATAAACCGATTGTTGGACAAAGTAAACAAAGGAAATGCCAGGTGGCGCCACGTGTTAGGCCAACAATGTAAACAAACAGAAACGCACGTGTTACCGATGAAAACGATATTTTAATCGATATAAACCGATTGTTGCACAATGTAAACAAAGGAAACCAACAGAATGTAAACAAACAATGTAAAAAAACAGAAACCGATTGTTGATTCACATTCCAGTATTGTTGGAGCCCAACAAACAGATAGGTTGTTGTTATTGGATTGTTGGACAAAGAAACACCACGTGTTACCGATGAAAACGATATTTTAATCGATATAAACCGATTGTTGGACAAAGTAAACAAAGGAAATGCCAGGTGGCGCCACGTGTTAGGCCAACAATGTAAACAAACAGAAACGCACGTGTTACCGATGAAAACGATATTTTAATCGATATAAACCGATTGTTGCACAATGTAAACAAAGGAAACCAACAGAATGTAAACAAACAATGTAAACAAACAGAAACCGATTGTTGATTCACATTCCAGTATTGTTGGAGCCCAACAAACAGATAGGTTGTTGTTATTGGATTGTTGGACAAAGAAACACCACGTGTTACCGATGAAAACGATATTTTAATCGATATAAACCGATTGTTGGACAAAGTAAACAAAGGAAATGCCAGGTGGCGCCACGTGTTAGGCCAACAATGTAAACAAACAGAAACGCACGTGTTACCGATGAAAACGATATTTTAATCGATATAAACCGATTGTTGCACAATGTAAACAAAGGAAACCAACAGAATGTAAACAAACAATGTAAACAAACAGAAACCGATTGTTGATTCACATTCCAGTATTGTTGGAGCCCAACAAACAGATAGGTTGTTGTTATTGGATTGTTGGACAAAGAAACACCACGTGTTACCGATGAAAACGATATTTTAATCGATATAAACCGATTGTTGGACAAAGTAAACAAAGGAAATGCCAGGTGGCGCCACGTGTTAGGCCAACAATGTAAACAAACAGAAACGCACGTGTTACCGATGAAAACGATATTTTAATCGATATAAACCGATTGTTGCACAATGTAAACAAAGGAAACCAACAGAATGTAAACAAACAATGTAAACAAACAGAAACCGATTGTTGATTCACATTCCAGTATTGTTGGAGCCCAACAAACAGATAGGTTGTTGTTATTGGATTGTTGGACAAAGAAACACCACGTGTTACCGATGAAAACGATATTTTAATCGATATAAACCGATTGTTGGACAAAGTAAACAAAGGAAAATGCCAGGTGGCGCCACGTGTTAGGCCAACAATGTAAACAAACAGAAACGCACGTGTTACCGATGAAAACGATATTTTAATCGATATAAACCGATTGTTGCACAATGTAAACAAAGGAAACCAACAGAATGTAAACAAACAATGTAAACAAACAGAAACCGATTGTTGATTCACATTCCAGTATTGTTGGAGCCCAACAAACAGATAGGTTGTTGTTATTGGATTGTTGGACAAAGAAACACCACGTGTTACCGATGAAAACGATATTTTAATCGATATAAACCGATTGTTGGACAAAGTAAACAAAGGAAATGCCAGGTGGCGCCACGTGTTAGGCCAACAATGTAAACAAACAGAAACGCACGTGTTACCGATGAAAACGATATTTTAATCGATATAAACCGATTGTTGCACAATGTAAACAAAGGAAACCAACAGAATGTAAACAAACAATGTAAACAAACAGAAACCGATTGTTGATTCACATTCCAGTATTGTTGGAGCCCAACAAACAGATAGGTTGTTGTTATTGGATTGTTGGACAAAGAAACACCACGTGTTACCGATGAAAACGATATTTTAATCGATATAAACCGATTGTTGGACAAAGTAAACAAAGGAAATGCCAGGAGGCGCCACGTGTTAGGCCAACAATGTAAACAAACAGAAACGCGCGTGTTACCGATGAAAACGATATTTTAATCGATATAAACCGATTGTTGCACAATGTAAACAAAGGAAACCAACAGAATGTAAACAAACAATGTAAACAAACAGAAACCGATTGTTGATTCACATTCCAGTATTGTTGGAGCCCAACAAACAGATAGGTTGTTGTTATTGGATTGTTGGACAAAGAAACACCACGTGTTACCGATGAAAACGATATTTTAATCGATATAAACCGATTGTTGGACAAAGTAAACAAAGGAAATGCCAGGTGGCGCCATGTGTTAGGCCAACAATGTAAACAAACAGAAACGCACGTGTTACCGATGAAAACGATATTTTAATCGATATAAACCGATTGTTGCACAATGTAAACAAAGGAAACCAACAGAATGTAAACAAACAATGTAAACAAACAGAAACCGATTGTTGATTCACATTCCAGTATTGTTGGAGCCCAACAAACAGATAGGTTGTTGTTATTGGATTGTTGGACAAAGAAACACCACGTGTTACCGATGAAAACGATATTTTAATCGATATAAACCGATTGTTGGACAAAGTAAACAAAGGAAATGCCAGGTGGCGCCACGTGTTAGGCCAACAATGTAAACAAACAGAAACGCACGTGTTACCGATGAAAACGATATTTTAATCGATATAAACCGATTGTTGCACAATGTAAACAAAGGAAACCAACAGAATGTAAACAAACAATGTAAACAAACAGAAACCGATTGTTGATTCCCATTCCAGTATTGTTGGAGCCCAACAAACAGATAGGTTGTTGTTATTGGATTGTTGGACAAAGAAACACCACGTGTTACCGATGAAAACGATATTTTAATCGATATAAACCGATTGTTGGACAAAGTAAACAAAGGAAATGCCAGGTGGCGCCACGTGTTAGGCCAACAATGTAAACAAACAGAAACGCACGTGTTACCGATGAAAACGATATTTTAATCGATATAAACCGATTGTTGCACAATGTAAACAAAGGAAACCAACAGAATGTAAACAAACAATGTAAACAAACAGAAACCGATTGTTGATTCACATTCCAGTATTGTTGGAGCCCAACAAACAGATAGGTTGTTGTTATTGGATTGTTGGACAAAGAAACACCACGTGTTACCGATGAAAACGATATTTTAATCGATATAAACCGATTGTTGGACAAAGTAAACAAAGGAAATGCCAGGTGGCGCCACGTGTTAGGCCAACAATGTAAACAAACAGAAACGCACGTGTTACCGATGAAAACGATATTTTAATCGATATAAACCGATTGTTGCACAATGTAAACAAAGGAAACCAACAGAATGTAAACAAACAATGTAAACAAACAGAAACCGATTGTTGATTCACATTCCAGTATTGTTGGAGCCCAACAAACAGATAGGTTGTTGTTATTGGATTGTTGGACAAAGAAACACCACGTGTTACCGATGAAAACGATATTTTAATCGATATAAACCGATTGTTGGACAAAGTAAACAAAGGAAATGCCAGGTGGCGCCACGTGTTAGGCCAACAATGTAAACAAACAGAAACGCACGTGTTACCGATGAAAACGATATTTTAATCGATATAAACCTATTGTTGCACAATGTAAACAAAGGAAACCAACAGAATGTAAACAAACAATGTAAACAAACAGAAACCGATTGTTGATTCACATTCCAGTATTGTTGGAGCCCAACAAACAGATAGGTTGTTGTTATTGGATTGTTGGACAAAGAAACACCACGTGTTACCGATGAAAACGATATTTTAATCGATATAAACCGATTGTTGGACAAAGTAAACAAAGGAAATGCCAGGTGGCGCCACTTGTTAGGCCAACAATGTAAACAAACAGAAACGCACGTGTTACCGATGAAAACGATATTTTAATCGATATAAACCGATTGTTGCACAATGTAAACAAAGGAAACCAACAGAATGTAAACAAACAATGTAAACAAACAGAAACCGATTGTTGATTCACATTCCAGTATTGTTGGAGCCCAACAAACAGATAGGTTGTTGTTATTGGATTGTTGGACAAAGAAACACCACGTGTTACCGATGAAAACGATATTTTAATCGATATAAACCGATTGTTGGACAAAGTAAACAAAGGAAATGCCAGGTGGCGCCACGTGTTAGGCCAACAATGTAAACAAACAGAAACGCACGTGTTACCGATAAAAACGATATTTTAATCGATATAAACCGATTGTTGCACAATGTAAACAAAGGAAACCAACAGAATGTAAACAAACAATGTAAACAAACACAAACCGATTGTTGATTCACATTCCAGTATTGTTGGAGCCCAACAAACAGATAGGTTGTTGTTATTGGATTGTTGGACAAAGAAACACCACGTGTTACCGATGAAAACGATATTTTAATCGATATAAACCGATTGTTGGACAAAGTAAACAAAGGAAATGCCAGGTGGCGCCACGTGTTAGGCCAACAATGTAAACAAACAGAAACGCACGTGTTACCGATGAAAACGATATTTTAATCGATATAAACCGATTGTTGCACAATGTAAACAAAGGAAACCAACAGAATGTAAACAAACAATGTAAACAAACAGAAACCGATTGTTGATTCACATTCCAGTATTGTTGGAGCCCAACAAACAGATAGGTTGTTGTTATTGGATTGTTGGACAAAGAAACACCACGTGTTACCGATGAAAACGATATTTTAATCGATATAAACCGATTGTTGGACAAAGTAAACAAAGGAAATGCCAGGTGGCGCCACGTGTTAGGCCAACAATGTAAACAAACAGAAACGCACGTGTTACCGATGAAAACGATATTTTAATCGATATAAACCGATTGTTGCACAATGTAAACAAAGGAAACCAACAGAATGTAAACAAACAATGTAAACAAACAGAAACCGATTGTTGATTCACATTCCAGTATTGTTGGAGCCCAACAAACAGATAGGTTGTTGTTATTGGATTGTTGGACAAAGAAACACCACGTGTTACCGATGAAAACGATATTTTAATCGATATAAACCGATTGTTGGACAAAGTAAACAAAGGAAATGCCAGGTGGCGCCACGTGTTAGGCCAACAATGTAAACAAACAGAAACGCACGTGTTACCGATGAAAACGATATTTTAATCGATATAAACCGATTGTTGCACAATGTAAACAAAGGAAACCAACAGAATGTAAACAAACAATGTAAACAAACAGAAACCGATTGTTGATTCACATTCCAGTATTGTTGGAGCCCAACAAACAGATAGGTTGTTGTTATTGGATTGTTGGACAAAGAAACACCACGTGTTACCGATGAAAACGATATTTTAATCGATATAAACCGATTGTTGGACAAAGTAAACAAAGGAAATGCCAGGTGGCGCCACGTGTTAGGCCAACAATGTAAACAAACAGAAACGCACGTGTTACCGATGAAAACGATATTTTAATCGATATAAACCTATTGTTGCACAATGTAAACAAAGGAAACCAACAGAATGTAAACAAACAATGTAAACAAACAGAAACCGATTGTTGATTCACATTCCAGTATTGTTGGAGCCCAACAAACAGATAGGTTGTTGTTATTGGATTGTTGGACAAAGAAACACCACGTGTTACCGATGAAAACGATATTTTAATCGATATAAACCGATTGTTGGACAAAGTAAACAAAGGAAATGCCAGGTGGCGCCACGTGTTAGGCCAACAATGTAAACAAACAGAAACGCACGTGTTACCGATGAAAACGATATTTTAATCGATATAAACCGATTGTTGCACAATGTAAACAAAGGAAACCAACAGAATGTAAACAAACAATGTAAACAAACAGAAACCGATTGTTGATTCACATTCCAGTATTGTTGGAGCCCAACAAACAGATAGGTTGTTGTTATTGGATTGTTGGACAAAGAAACACCACGTGTTACCTATGAAAACGATATTTTAATCGATATAAACCGATTGTTGGACAAAGTAAACAAAGGAAATGCCAGGTGGCGCCACGTGTTAGGCCAACAATGTAAACAAACAGAAACGCACGTGTTACCGATGAAAACGATATTTTAATCGATATAAACCGATTGTTGCACAATGTAAACAAAGGAAACCAACAGAATGTAAACAAACAATGTAAACAAACAGAAACCGATTGTTGATTCACATTCCAGTATTGTTGGAGCCCAACAAACAGATAGGTTGTTGTTATTGGATTGTTGGACAAAGAAACACCACGTGTTACCGATGAAAACGATATTTTAATCGATATAAACCGATTGTTGGACAAAGTAAACAAAGGAAATGCCAGGTGGCGCCACGTGTTAGGCCAACAATGTAAACAAACAGAAACGCACGTGTTACCGATGAAAACGATATTTTAATCGATATAAACCGATTGTTGCACAATGTAAACAAAGGAAACCAACAGAATGTAAACAAACAATGTAAACAAACAGAAACCGATTGTTGATTCACATTCCAGTATTGTTGGAGCCCAACAAACAGATAGGTTGTTGTTATTGGATTGTTGGACAAAGAAACACCACGTGTTACCGATGAAAACGATATTTTAATCGATATAAACCGATTGTTGGACAAAGTAAACAAAGGAAATGCCAGGTGGCGCCACGTGTTAGGCCAACAATGTAAACAAACAGAAACGCACGTGTTACCGATGAAAACGATATTTTAATCGATATAAACCGATTGTTGCACAATGTAAACAAAGGAAACCAACAGAATGTAAACAAACAATGTAAACAAACAGAAACCGATTGTTGATTCACATTCCAGTATTGTTGGAGCCCAACAAACAGATAGGTTGTTGTTATTGGATTGTTGGACAAAGAAACACCACGTGTTACCGATGAAAACGATATTTTAATCGATATAAACCGATTGTTGGACAAAGTAAACAAAGGAAATGCCAGGAGGCGCCACGTGTTAGGCCAACAATGTAAACAAACAGAAACGCACGTGTTACCGATGAAAACGATATTTTAATCGATATAAACCGATTGTTGCACAATGTAAACAAAGGAAACCAACAGAATGTAAACAAACAATGTAAACAAACAGAAACCGATTGTTGATTCACATTCCAGTATTGTTGGAGCCCAACAAACAGATAGGTTGTTGTTATTGGATTGTTGGACAAAGAAACACCACGTGTTACCGATGAAAACGATATTTTAATCGATATAAACCGATTGTTGGACAAAGTAAACAAAGGAAATGCCAGGTGGCGCCACGTGTTAGGCCAACAATGTAAACAAACAGAAACGCACGTGTTACCGATGAAAACGATATTTTAATCGATATAAACCGATTGTTGCACAATGTAAACAAAGGAAACCAACAGAATGTAAACAAACAATGTAAACAAACAGAAACCGATTGTTGATTCACATTCCAGTATTGTTGGAGCCCAACAAACAGATAGGTTGTTGTTATTGGATTGTTGGACAAAGAAACACCACGTGTTACCGATGAAAACGATATTTTAATCGATATAAACCGATTGTTGGACAAAGTAAAAAAAGGAAATGCCAGGTGGCGCCACGTGTTAGGCCAACAATGTAAACAAACAGAAACGCACGTGTTACCGATGAAAACGATATTTTAATCGATATAAACCGATTGTTGCACAATGTAAACAAAGGAAACCAACAGAATGTAAACAAACAATGTAAACAAACGGAAACCGATTGTTGATTCACATTCCAGTATTGTTGGAGCCCAACAAACAGATAGGTTGTTGTTATTGGATTGTTGGACAAAGAAACACCACGTGTTACCGATGAAAACGATATTTTAATCGATATAATCCGATTGTTGGACAAAGTAAACAAAGGAAATGCCAGGTGGCGCCACGTGTTAGGCCAACAATGTAAACAAACAGAAACGCACGTGTTACCGATGAAAACGATATTTTAATCGATATAAACCTATTGTTGCACAATGTAAACAAAGGAAACCAACAGAATGTAAACAAACAATGTAAACAAACAGAAACCGATTGTTGATTCACATTCCAGTATTGTTGGAGCCCAACAAACAGATAGGTTGTTGTTATTGGATTGTTGGACAAAGAAACACCACGTGTTACCGATGAAAACGATATTTTAATCGATATAAACCGATTGTTGGACAAAGTAAACAAAGGAAATGCCAGGTGGCGCCACGTGTTAGGCCAACAATGTAAACAAACAGAAACGCACGTGTTACCGATGAAAACGATATTTTAATCGATATAAACCGATTGTTGCACAATGTAAACAAAGGAAACCAACAGAATGTAAACAAACAATGTAAACAAACAGAAACCGATTGTTGATTCACATTCCAGTATTGTTGGAGCCCAACAAACAGATAGGTTGTTGTTATTGGATTGTTGGACAAAGAAACACCACGTGTTACCGATGAAAACGATATTTTAATCGATATAAACCGATTGTTGGACAAAGTAAACAAAGGAAATGCCAGGTGGCGCCACGTGTTAGGCCAACAATGTAAACAAACAGAAACGCACGTGTTACCGATGAAAACGATATTTTAATCGATATAAACCGATTGTTGCACAATGTAAACAAAGGAAACCAACAGAATGTAAACAAACAATGTAAACAAACAGAAACCGATTGTTGATTCACATTCCAGTATTGTTGGAGCCCAACAAACAGATAGGTTGTTGTTATTGGATTGTTGGACAAAGAAACACCACGTGTTACCGATGAAAACGATATTTTAATCGATATAAACCGATTGTTGGACAAAGTAAACAAAGGAAATGCCAGGTGGAGCCACGTGTTAGGCCAACAATGTAAACAAACAGAAACGCACGTGTTACCGATGAAAACGATATTTTAATCGATATAAACCGATTGTTGCACAATGTAAACAAAGGAAACCAACAGAATGTAAACAAACAATGTAAACAAACAGAAACCGATTGTTGATTCACATTCCAGTATTGTTGGAGCCCAACAAACAGATAGGTTGTTGTTATTGGATTGTTGGACAAAGAAACACCACGTGTTACCGATGAAAACGATATTTTAATCGATATAAACCGATTGTTGGACAAAGTAAACAAAGGAAATGCCAGGTGGCGCCACGTGTTAGGCCAACAATGTAAACAAACAGAAACGCACGTGTTACCGATGAAAACGATATTTTAATCGATATAAACCGATTGTTGCACAATGTAAACAAAGGAAACCAACAGAATGTAAACAAACAATGTAAACAAACAGAAACCGATTGTTGATTCACATTCCAGTATTGTTGGAGCCCAACAAACAGATAGGTTGTTGTTATTGGATTGTTGGACAAAGAAACACCACGTGTTACCGATGAAAACGATATTTTAATCGATATAAACCGATTGTTGGACAAAGTAAACAAAGGAAATGCCAGGTGGCGCCACGTGTTAGGCCAACAATGTAAACAAACAGAAACGCACGTGTTACCGATGAAAACGATATTTTAATCGATATAAACCGATTGTTGCACAATGTAAACAAAGGAAACCAACAGAATGTAAACAAACAATGTAAACAAACAGAAACCGATTGTTGATTCACATTCCAGTATTGTTGGAGCCCAACAAACAGATAGGTTGTTGTTATTGGATTGTTGGACAAAGAAACACCACGTGTTACCGATGAAAACGATATTTTAATCGATATAAACCGATTGTTGGACAAAGTAAACAAAGGAAATGCCAGGTGGCGCCACGTGTTAGGCCAACAATGTAAACAAACAGAAACGCACGTGTTACCGATGAAAACGATATTTTAATCGATATAAACCGATTGTTGCACAATGTAAACAAAGGAAACCAACAGAATGTAAACAAACAATGTAACCAAACAGAAACCGATTGTTGATTCACATTCCAGTATTGTTGGAGCCCAACAAACAGATAGGTTGTTGTTATTGGATTGTTGGACAAAGAAACACCACGTGTTACCGATGAAAACGATATTTTAATCGATATAAACCGATTGTTGGACAAAGTAAACAAAGGAAATGCCAGGTGGCGCCACGTGTTAGGCCAACAATGTAAACAAACAGAAACGCACGTGTTACCGATGAAAACGATATTTTAATCGATATAAACCGATTGTTGCACAATGTAAACAAAGGAAACCAACAGAATGTAAACAAACAATGTAAACAAACAGAAACCGATTGTTGATTCACATTCCAGTATTGTTGGAGCCCAACAAACAGATAGGTTGTTGTTATTGGATTGTTGGACAAAGAAACACCACGTGTTACCGATGAAAACGATATTTTAATCGATATAAACCGATTGTTGGACAAAGTAAACAAAGGAAATGCCAGGTGGCGCCACGTGTTAGGCCAACAATGTAAACAAACAGAAACGCACGTGTTACCGATGAAAACGATATTTTAATCGATATAAACCGATTGTTGCACAATGTAAACAAAGGAAACCAACAGAATGTAAACAAACAATGTAAACAAACAGAAACCGATTGTTGATTCACATTCCAGTATTGTTGGAGCCCAACAAACAGATAGGTTGTTGTTATTGGATTGTTGGACAAAGAAACACCACGTGTTACCGATGAAAACGATATTTTAATCGATATAAACCGATTGTTGGACAAAGTAAACAAAGGAAATGCCAGGTGGCGCCACGTGTTAGGCCAACAATGTAAACAAACAGAAACGCACGTGTTACCGATGAAAACGATATTTTAATCGATATAAACCGATTGTTGCACAATGTAAACAAAGGAAACCAACAGAATGTAAACAAACAATGTAAACAAACAGAAACCGATTGTTGATTCACATTCCAGTATTGTTGGAGCCCAACAAACAGATAGGTTGTTGTTATTGGATTGTTGGACAAAGAAACACCACGTGTTACCGATGAAAACGATATTTTAATCGATATAAACCGATTGTTGGACAAAGTAAACAAAGGAAATGCCAGGTGGCGCCACGTGTTAGGCCAACAATGTAAACAAACAGAAACGCACGTGTTACCGATGAAAACGATATTTTAATCGATATAAACCGATTGTTGCACAATGTAAACAAAGGAAACCAACAGAATGTAAACAAACAATGTAAACAAACAGAAACCGATTGTTGATTCACATTCCAGTATTGTTGGAGCCCAACAAACAGATAGGTTGTTGTTATTGGATTGTTGGACAAAGAAACACCACGTGTTACCGATGAAAACGATATTTTAATCGATATAAACCGATTGTTGGACAAAGTAAACAAAGGAAATGCCAGGTGGCGCCACGTGTTAGGCCAACAATGTAAACAAACAGAAACGCACGTGTTACCGATGAAAACGATATTTTAATCGATATAAACCGATTGTTGCACAATGTAAACAAAGGAAACCAACAGAATGTAAACAAACAATGTAAACAAACAGAAACCGATTGTTGATTCACATTCCAGTATTGTTGGAGCCCAACAAACAGATAGGTTGTTGTTATTGGATTGTTGGACAAAGAAACACCACGTGTTACCGATGAAAACGATATTTTAATCGATATAAACCGATTGTTGGACAAAGTAAACAAAGGAAATGCCAGGTGGCGCCACGTGTTAGGCCAACAATGTAAACAAACAGAAACGCACGTGTTACCGATGAAAACGATATTTTAATCGATATAAACCGATTGTTGCACAATGTAAACAAAGGAAACCAACAGAATGTAAACAAACAATGTAAACAAACAGAAACCGATTGTTGATTCACATTCCAGTATTGTTGGAGCCCAACAAACAGATAGGTTGTTGTTATTGGATTGTTGGACAAAGAAACACCACGTGTTACCGATGAAAACGATATTTTAATCGATATAAACCGATTGTTGGACAAAGTAAACAAAGGAAATGCCAGGTGGCGCCACGTGTTAGGCCAACAATGTAAACAAACAGAAACGCACGTGTTACCGATGAAAACGATATTTTAATCGATATAAACCGATTGTTGCACAATGTAAACAAAGGAAACCAACAGAATGTAAACAAACAATGTAAACAAACAGAAACCGATTGTTGATTCACATTCCAGTATTGTTGGAGCCCAACAAACAGATAGGTTGTTGTTATTGGATTGTTGGACAAAGAAACACCACGTGTTACCGATGAAAACGATATTTTAATCGATATAAACCGATTGTTGGACAAAGTAAACAAAGGAAATGCCAGGTGGCGCCACGTGTTAGGCCAACAATGTAAACAAACAGAAACGCACGTGTTACCGATGAAAACGATATTTTAATCGATATAAACCGATTGTTGCACAATGTAAACAAAGGAAACCAACAGAATGTAAACAAACAATGTAAACAAACAGAAACCGATTGTTGATTCACATTCCAGTATTGTTGGAGCCCAACAAACAGATAGGTTGTTGTTATTGGATTGTTGGACAAAGAAACACCACGTGTTACCGATGAAAACGATATTTTAATCGATATAAACCGATTGTTGGACAAAGTAAACAAAGGAAATGCCAGGTGGCGCCACGTGTTAGGCCAACAATGTAAACAAACAGAAACGCACGTGTTACCGATGAAAACGATATTTTAATCGATATAAACCGATTGTTGCACAATGTAAACAAAGGAAACCAACAGAATGTAAACAAACAATGTAAACAAACAGAAACCGATTGTTGATTCACATTCCAGTATTGTTGGAGCCCAACAAACAGATAGGTTGTTGTTATTGGATTGTTGGACAAAGAAACACCACGTGTTACCGATGAAAACGATATTTTAATCGATATAAACCGATTGTTGGACAAAGTAAACAAAGGAAATGCCAGGTGGCGCCACGTGTTAGGCCAACAATGTAAACAAACAGAAACGCACGTGTTACCGATGAAAACGATATTTTAATCGATATAAACCGATTGTTGCACAATGTAAACAAAGGAAACCAACAGAATGTAAACAAACAATGTAAACAAACAGAAACCGATTGTTGATTCACATTCCAGTATTGTTGGAGCCCAACAAACAGATAGGTTGTTGTTATTGGATTGTTGGACAAAGAAACACCACGTGTTACCGATGAAAACGATATTTTAATCGATATAAACCGATTGTTGGACAAAGTAAACAAAGGAAATGCCAGGTGGCGCCACGTGTTAGGCCAACAATGTAAACAAACAGAAACGCACGTGTTACCGATGAAAACGATATTTTAATCGATATAAACCGATTGTTGCACAATGTAAACAAAGGAAACCAACAGAATGTAAACAAACAATGTAAACAAACAGAAACCGATTGTTGATTCACATTCCAGTATTGTTGGAGCCCAACAAACAGATAGGTTGTTGTTATTGGATTGTTGGACAAAGAAACACCACGTGTTACCGATGAAAACGATATTTTAATCGATATAAACCGATTGTTGGACAAAGTAAACAAAGGAAATGCCAGGTGGCGCCACGTGTTAGGCCAACAATGTAAACAAACAGAAACGCACGTGTTACCGATGAAAACGATATTTTAATCGATATAAACCGATTGTTGCACAATGTAAACAAAGGAAACCAACAGAATGTAAACAAACAATGTAAACAAACAGAAACCGATTGTTGATTCACATTCCAGTATTGTTGGAGCCCAACAAACAGATAGGTTGTTGTTATTGGATTGTTGGACAAAGAAACACCACGTGTTACCGATGAAAACGATATTTTAATCGATATAAACCGATTGTTGGACAAAGTAAACAAAGGAAATGCCAGGTGGCGCCACGTGTTAGGCCAACAATGTAAACAAACAGAAACGCACGTGTTACCGATGAAAACGATATTTTAATCGATATAAACCGATTGTTGCACAATGTAAACAAAGGAAACCAACAGAATGTAAACAAACAATGTAAACAAACAGAAACCGATTGTTGATTCACATTCCAGTATTGTTGGAGCCCAACAAACAGATAGGTTGTTGTTATTGGATTGTTGGACAAAGAAACACCACGTGTTACCGATGAAAACGATATTTTAATCGATATAAACCGATTGTTGGACAAAGTAAACAAAGGAAATGCCAGGTGGCGCCACGTGTTAGGCCAACAATGTAAACAAACAGAAACGCACGTGTTACCGATGAAAACGATATTTTAATCGATATAAACCGATTGTTGCACAATGTAAACAAAGGAAACCAACAGAATGTAAACAAACAATGTAAACAAACAGAAACCGATTGTTGATTCACATTCCAGTATTGTTGGAGCCCAACAAACAGATAGGTTGTTGTTATTGGATTGTTGGACAAAGAAACACCACGTGTTACCGATGAAAACGATATTTTAATCGATATAAACCGATTGTTGGACAAAGTAAACAAAGGAAATGCCAGGTGGCGCCACGTGTTAGGCCAACAATGTAAACAAACAGAAACGCACGTGTTACCGATGAAAACGATATTTTAATCGATATAAACCGATTGTTGCACAATGTAAACAAAGGAAACCAACAGAATGTAAACAAACAATGTAAACAAACAGAAACCGATTGTTGATTCACATTCCAGTATTGTTGGAGCCCAACAAACAGATAGGTTGTTGTTATTGGATTGTTGGACAAAGAAACACCACGTGTTACCGATGAAAACGATATTTTAATCGATATAAACCGATTGTTGGACAAAGTAAACAAAGGAAATGCCAGGTGGCGCCACGTGTTAGGCCAACAATGTAAACAAACAGAAACGCACGTGTTACCGATGAAAACGATATTTTAATCGATATAAACCGATTGTTGCACAATGTAAACAAAGGAAACCAACAGAATGTAAACAAACAATGTAAACAAACAGAAACCGATTGTTGATTCACATTCCAGTATTGTTGGAGCCCAACAAACAGATAGGTTGTTGTTATTGGATTGTTGGACAAAGAAACACCACGTGTTACCGATGAAAACGATATTTTAATCGATATAAACCGATTGTTGGACAAAGTAAACAAAGGAAATGCCAGGTGGCGCCACGTGTTAGGCCAACAATGTAAACAAACAGAAACGCACGTGTTACCGATGAAAACGATATTTTAATCGATATAAACCGATTGTTGCACAATGTAAACAAAGGAAACCAACAGAATGTAAACAAACAATGTAAACAAACAGAAACCGATTGTTGATTCACATTCCAGTATTGTTGGAGCCCAACAAACAGATAGGTTGTTGTTATTGGATTGTTGGACAAAGAAACACCACGTGTTACCGATGAAAACGATATTTTAATCGATATAAACCGATTGTTGGACAAAGTAAACAAAGGAAATGCCAGGTGGCGCCACGTGTTAGGCCAACAATGTAAACAAACAGAAACGCACGTGTTACCGATGAAAACGATATTTTAATCGATATAAACCGATTGTTGCACAATGTAAACAAAGGAAACCAACAGAATGTAAACAAACAATGTAAACAAACAGAAACCGATTGTTGATTCACATTCCAGTATTGTTGGAGCCCAACAAACAGATAGGTTGTTGTTATTGGATTGTTGGACAAAGAAACACCACGTGTTACCGATGAAAACGATATTTTAATCGATATAAACCGATTGTTGGACAAAAAAAAAAAAATAAAAGAAAAATCCAAGGGTGGCGCCACGTGTTAGGCCAACAATGTAAACAAACAGAAACGCACGTGTTACCGATGAAAACGATATTTTAATCGATATAAACCGATTGTTGCACAATGTAAACAAAGGAAACCAACAGAATGTAAACAAACAATGTAACCAAACAGAAACCGATTGTTGATTCACATTCCAGTATTGTTGGAGCCCAACAAACAGATAGGTTGTTGTTATTGGATTGTTGGACAAAGAAACACCACGTGTTACCGATGAAAACGATATTTTAATCGATATAAACCGATTGTTGGACAAAGTAAACAAAGGAAATGCCAGGTGGCGCCACGTGTTAGGCCAACAATGTAAACAAACAGAAACGCACGTGTTACCGATGAAAACGATATTTTAATCGATATAAACCGATTGTTGCACAATGTAAACAAAGGAAACCAACAGAATGTAAACAAACAATGTAAACAAACAGAAACCGATTGTTGATTCACATTCCAGTATTGTTGGAGCCCAACAAACAGATAGGTTGTTGTTATTGGATTGTTGGACAAAGAAACACCACGTGTTACCGATGAAAACGATATTTTAATCGATATAAACCGATTGTTGGACAAAGTAAACAAAGGAAATGCCAGGTGGCGCCACGTGTTAGGCCAACAATGTAAACAAACAGAAACGCACGTGTTACCGATGAAAACGATATTTTAATCGATATAAACCGATTGTTGCACAATGTAAACAAAGGAAACCAACAGAATGTAAACAAACAATGTAACAAAAAAAGAAAAAAAAAGATTGTTGATTCACCTTCCAGTATTGTTGGAGCCCAACAAACAGATAGGTTGTTGTTATTGGATTGTTGGACAAAGAAACACCACGTGTTACCGATGAAAACGATATTTTAATCGATATAAACCGATTGTTGGACAAAGTAAACAAAGGAAATGCCAGGTGGCGCCACGTGTTAGGCCAACAATGTAAACAAACAGAAACGCACGTGTTACCGATGAAAACGATATTTTAATCGATATAAACCGATTGTTGCACAATGTAAACAAAGGAAACCAACAGAATGTAAACAAACAATGTAAACAAACAGAAACCGATTGTTGATTCACATTCCAGTATTGTTGGAGCCCAACAAACAGATAGGTTGTTGTTATTGGATTGTTGGACAAAGAAACACCACGTGTTACCGATGAAAACGATATTTTAATCGATATAAACCGATTGTTGGACAAAGTAAACAAAGGAAATGCCAGGTGGCGCCACGTGTTAGGCCAACAATGTAAACAAACAGAAACGCACGTGTTACCGATGAAAACGATATTTTAATCGATATAAACCGATTGTTGCACAATGTAAACAAAGGAAACCAACAGAATGTAAACAAACAATGTAAACAAACAGAAACCGATTGTTGATTCACATTCCAGTATTGTTGGAGCCCAACAAACAGATAGGTTGTTGTTATTGGATTGTTGGACAAAGAAACACCACGTGTTACCGATGAAAACGATATTTTAATCGATATAAACCGATTGTTGGACAAAGTAAACAAAGGAAATGCCAGGTGGCGCCACGTGTTAGGCCAACAATGTAAACAAACAGAAACGCACGTGTTACCGATGAAAACGATATTTTAATCGATATAAACCGATTGTTGCACAATGTAAACAAAGGAAACCAACAGAATGTAAACAAACAATGTAAACAAACAGAAACCGATTGTTGATTCACATTCCAGTATTGTTGGAGCCCAACAAACAGATAGGTTGTTGTTATTGGATTGTTGGACAAAGAAACACCACGTGTTACCGATGAAAACGATATTTTAATCGATATAAACCGATTGTTGGACAAAGTAAACAAAGGAAATGCCAGGTGGCGCCACGTGTTAGGCCAACAATGTAAACAAACAGAAACGCACGTGTTACCGATGAAAACGATATTTTAATCGATATAAACCGATTGTTGCACAATGTAAACAAAGGAAACCAACAGAATGTAAACAAACAATGTAAACAAACAGAAACCGATTGTTGATTCACATTCCAGTATTGTTGGAGCCCAACAAACAGATAGGTTGTTGTTATTGGATTGTTGGACAAAGAAACACCACGTGTTACCGATGAAAACGATATTTTAATCGATATAAACCGATTGTTGGACAAAGTAAACAAAGGAAATGCCAGGTGGCGCCACGTGTTAGGCCAACAATGTAAACAAACAGAAACGCACGTGTTACCGATGAAAACGATATTTTAATCGATATAAACCGATTGTTGCACAATGTAAACAAAGGAAACCAACAGAATGTAAACAAACAATGTAAACAAACAGAAACCGATTGTTGATTCACATTCCAGTATTGTTGGAGCCCAACAAACAGATAGGTTGTTGTTATTGGATTGTTGGACAAAGAAACACCACGTGTTACCGATGAAAACGATATTTTAATCGATATAAACCGATTGTTGGACAAAGTAAACAAAGGAAATGCCAGGTGGCGCCACGTGTTAGGCCAACAATGTAAACAAACAGAAACGCACGTGTTACCGATGAAAACGATATTTTAATCGATATAAACCGATTGTTGCACAATGTAAACAAAGGAAACCAACAGAATGTAAACAAACAATGTAAACAAACAGAAACCGATTGTTGATTCACATTCCAGTATTGTTGGAGCCCAACAAACAGATAGCTTGTTGTTATTGGATTGTTGGACAAAGAAACACCACGTGTTACCGATGAAAACGATATTTTAATCGATATAAACCGATTGTTGGACAAAGTAAACAAAGGAAATGCCAGGTGGCGCCACGTGTTAGGCCAACAATGTAAACAAACAGAAACGCACGTGTTACCGATGAAAACGATATTTTAATCGATATAAACCGATTGTTGCACAATGTAAACAAAGGAAACCAACAGAATGTAAACAAACAATGTAAACAAACAGAAACCGATTGTTGATTCACATTCCAGTATTGTTGGAGCCCAACAAACAGATAGGTTGTTGTTATTGGATTGTTGGACAAAGAAACACCACGTGTTACCGATGAAAACGATATTTTAATCGATATAAACCGATTGTTGGACAAAGTAAATAAAGGAAATGCCAGGTGGCGCCACGTGTTAGGCCAACAATGTAAACAAACAGAAACGCACGTGTTACCGATGAAAACGATATTTTAATCGATATAAACCGATTGTTGCACAATGTAAACAAAGGAAACCAACAGAATGTAAACAAACAATGTAACCAAACAGAAACCGATTGTTGATTCACATTCCAGTATTGTTGGAGCCCAACAAACAGATAGGTTGTTGTTATTGGATTGTTGGACAAAGAAACACCACGTGTTACCGATGAAAACGATATTTTAATCGATATAAACCGATTGTTGGACAAAGTAAACAAAGGAAATGCCAGGTGGCGCCACGTGTTAGGCCAACAATGTAAACAAACAGAAACGCACGTGTTACCGATGAAAACGATATTTTAATCGATATAAACCGATTGTTGCACAATGTAAACAAAGGAAACCAACAGAATGTAAACAAACAATGTAAACAAACAGAAACCGATTGTTGATTCACATTCCAGTATTGTTGGAGCCCAACAAACAGATAGGTTGTTGTTATTGGATTGTTGGACAAAGAAACACCACGTGTTACCGATGAAAACGATATTTTAATCGATATAAACCGATTGTTGGACAAAGTAAATAAAGGAAATGCCAGGTGGCGCCACGTGTTAGGCCAACAATGTAAACAAACAGAAACGCACGTGTTACCGATGAAAACGATATTTTAATCGATATAAACCGATTGTTGCACAATGTAAACAAAGGAAACCAACAGAATGTAAACAAACAATGTAACCAAACAGAAACCTTTTGTTGATTCACCTTCCAGTATTGTTGGAGCCCAACAAACAGATAGGTTGTTGTTATTGGATTGTTGGACAAAGAAACACCACGTGTTACCGATGAAAACGATATTTTAATCGATATAAACCGATTGTTGGACAAAGTAAACAAAGGAAATGCCAGGTGGCGCCACGTGTTAGGCCAACAATGTAAACAAACAGAAACGCACGTGTTACCGATGAAAACGATATTTTAATCGATATAAACCGATTGTTGCACAATGTAAACAAAGGAAACCAACAGAATGTAAACAAACAATGTAAACAAACAGAAACCGATTGTTGATTCACATTCCAGTATTGTTGGAGCCCAACAAACAGATAGGTTGTTGTTATTGGATTGTTGGACAAAGAAACACCACGTGTTACCGATGAAAACGATATTTTAATCGATATAAACCGATTGTTGGACAAAGTAAACAAAGGAAATGCCAGGTGGCGCCACGTGTTAGGCCAACAATGTAAACAAACAGAAACGCACGTGTTACCGATGAAAACGATATTTTAATCGATATAAACCGATTGTTGCACAATGTAAACAAAGGAAACCAACAGAATGTAAACAAACAATGTAAACAAACAGAAACCGATTGTTGATTCACATTCCAGTATTGTTGTAGCCCAACAAACAGATAGGTTGTTGTTATTGGATTGTTGGACAAAGAAACACCACGTGTTACCGATGAAAACGATATTTTAATCGATATAAACCGATTGT
>CAWVRF010001327.1:0-162232 GCA_963932465.1 Maratus speciosus
GTATAGGGTAAGTTTTGTATCGTTTTAAAAGTCGAATTTTTTTTCACGGATTTACACGTTTCAGACACTGGAGATTCTGAAAAATATATTTTTAGAAGAAAAAAAAACTGCCGCCCATCTGTCTGTGTGTCTGTGTGTGTGTGACTGTAAACGCTCTATCTCCCGAAAAATTGAGATAGAGACTTGAAATTTGGGTGTACTTAGGAAGTAATAGTGTGAAGAAGCCCACAGAATATCCGTAACTGCGATTATCCGGAACTATTTGTTCTTACTCTCGAAATATTCGTTCTGATAAAAGGTATACTAAAATTTTCGAAATTGTTTATTTCAAGGAGTGAATATAAAAGACAATAAAAAAACATAAATTTTGCATAAAGAATGAAGTCGATCTGATAATTAGTTGCCGAGTTATTTGTAATCATATGTTTCACATTCTTCGATTTTTCATGACCCTGTATTTCATTCAAATTTCAATTCAAAGGTATATTTTATTCGAAAATGAGACGATTAATCCGACGCAGCAAACTGTCGGTTAACATGATTATAATTTTTGGAGTTGTAAGGATGTTTCTTTTACGCAATTCGGTACAACTCGATTATTTCGTCGACCCAAAAACTATCGTCAAACTATAAAATTAAATGCCAATAATGGCCTATTTTATGGTGGTTAATGGCTAATGGTATTTTTACTAATCTTTTACTAATTTATTTGTTCTTTCGTTATTTAAAATAAGAATTATGCCAATCTATATATATGTTTCGTCGCCAAATGACGTCAAGTTTGCCGCCAACGTGGCGATATCTCTAATATTTCGCCAAATTCCCATAGACTTCCATTTTAAACCAATAGGGTTTACTTGCTTACAGAAAATCAACAAATGGAGATATTTTAATGCAACAAAAACTAATATCAGCTTAAGGGATTATATTTTTAAGGTCGTCCAAGTAAATTAAATTATGAATAAAAGTAACATGAAACAATGCTTAGCATGCTTTCCGAAACATAAATTTTAAGGGAGACCAAACTGGTCGCCAAGGGTGGCTAATTTGTATAATTTTGCGTGTAGTTTGGCGATTTATAAAATTTAATCTTATTGGAATTTCTCCCTCTTCCTCAATTCTTTTTTTTTTTTTTTTTTTTTTTTTTTTATTATTATTATTATTATTATTTAGCAAACCTCTTGTTTTCACAATACTCTAAAAATGAGCCTGTTCACTGGACCACCAAAAGGCGGATAAGTTTTGAACCAATACGAATTTCGAAAAAGCTGCTATATCACAAAGGTTTTGAGGGTTTTAGGAGTGAAAACATGCAAAAAAAATTTTTTTCGATAAGAAAAAGTTAGCATACCTTGAATTATATGTTATATATTTCAAAGCTTATATTTTCTGTCATCAGCAGACCAACATTGAAGATTTAAAAGCTTGCTTATCTCAATCGTAAGCAGAGAAAAACAAAACTTTAAGGAGCTGAACGCATAATTTTTAGGTAGAACGATGACAAAATACATTTGACAAACTCTCTACCATAGGCTATGTTGTTGGAACTTTAGTGAAACTTTCAGGAATTAGAACTTATCAAATCGCTGTACAGGTCACAGATGCTTGGCTGATGTTATAAAAGCACTAACTCAAAATGGTTGAGCCAACTTTGAGCAGAAATCGTTTGTTTTTGAGCTTAGTAGCTAAGAATCCGTTCTTTGAGACATTTAGTGTTTCTATTTTGAACACTTGTTCCTGGAATTTATATTCTATTACTCTGTCATAGATTGCATGATTGTTTTTATTTGCTGTTGTATCTTTCAGCCATTTCAGGAAAGTTCTAGAAATGCATCATGCCTTTTAAAATAATATTCTTTACGGGTTTTCTACTACGTGAACAAAGTATTCAACAAATATAAAGGAAAGAATACACAACGATCACAGGGTAGTAATTCTATATAATAAAGATATCAGTGATGTTAGTAAAGAGTTTCATTTTGTTTCCAATTATTTTTATTTGGGGGGGGGGGCTTATTAATTCACTGCTAAATAAAAATATAGGCAGTCTTCTTAAAATTTAAATTATTGTTTTGTCTGAAATGTGCGGTCATTTACTTCAAAGCGAGCAGCATATGAGAAAAAACCTACACTGTAAAACAAAAACCACTGTAGATTTGCCAACACAAACTGCTGGCGTCGAATTGCCAGCACATTGTGCTGTTAATTTTACGCAACTACTGTTATTTTTCATGTTTATAAAGTCAAAAAACCAAAGAAAGCTACAGCACATTCGACTGTGATCGATTTTGAGCGTGAGATGAACAGTATTTTGTGCTGTAAAAATGTCGTTTTCTTTTACAGTGTTGTCAATTTCTATATGTATAAAAAAATATCTAAATTAATTTATTAACCATAATTTGTCCCTTTGTAATTATACAAAATTTAAATACACCATTCTTTTATAACTCTACAAATTAAAAAGCTTACCTTCTAAAGATAGATAAAAAAAATAATAAAAAGAATGTCTTAAAATAAAACTGAAAACAAACTGTTGCGCAGTTTTATTTAAGAAAAGTTAGCAATGAAATTTGTTAATATTTCTGTTATTATTTAATAATATTACTTAATGTACAATTTGCTTATGAGTAAAGAGGAGATTTTACTAATTCAATTTCTGGAAATACCGCAACTTACTGGATCACATTTGTGTACATACGTGTCAATGCACCGCCATGTGCAGTACAGAATAGTAGAGGTCGTAGAAACTCTTTGGATGTGAGGTAAAAAATATTATATCGAATCGCATTGAGTCCGAACAAATCACTTTTCAATCGCCTGTTTTCTGGACTGAATATAACTGCAGCTAAGTGATACCACTACATCATAAAAGTCAAGGATTTATTTCAAAATTCTGATGCCTTTATGGTATTCGCTATTAAAAGTAATTGCGACAGTAACTCACTATTTGTAAAATGCTTAACAGTCAACAAGTTCTTTTCGGCATTTATTAATAAAAATAGGACATAAGACCTTACTATCTATACCTGTTCCTATTATTCCGTCTTTGTAGAGAAAAAAAAATAATTTACATAATAGCAATTTTTTACTAGAGAAACTCTTTATTATAGAGTTAGAGCCAATTATGTTCCAGAGTTGGTACACTATGGAAATTCATTGCACACGATGGAATATATATTCTTTATTTATATACGCCACATTTTTCAACTGGTAATGTAAACAGTTAATATTTTACTTCAATATCCTCGACAAGATTTATCACATAAGCTTGTGGATATTTACTTGTCTCTAAGCTATAAAGCGAGTGTTCAGAGTGAGTGATAGACCTTAAAAAGCTTATTTTGTTGATTTAATAAAATGTATCTGATATACACACCATTAAACCTATTTCTGACTTTAGTATTTACTAACGAAAATACAGATAAGTCTTCCTTTCTTTAAGTTTTAACCAATCTCTCTACTTTTGTAATGGAATGGCATAATTCGATAATAGAATCATTTGTGTAATTTATTAGACAAATTGTTGTTGTTTAAATCATATGATTTCTTTGCTGAATTAGAGTTGCTATATTAAAGGGGATCAGATAGTTTTCAAATGACGAAAAAACGTTGTTCGTTCTTTTTAATTTCATAATGCTTGAACTTTAAAAATGTTATGCAGTTTGTTTAATAAGGCAATTCAAACAATTATTGCCGTATGCACCTTAAATGTTGAGCAGCGAAACGGCGACATATCGCAGGGCAAATTGTAAATTCAGTTTTTTCGAAACACTGTTTTTCAACTGTTTTGTTACGATAATTTCAAAAACTTTCACGGAACACGTCTATTTTTTTAGTAAAAGGAATTCGATTCTCTACAAACTATACCTGGAAAACAAACAATGTTTTTTTTCTTCAAGTTATATCAAAAATTATCAAAAATTATTATAGATATATTTTCTCTTTTTTTCAAGTATAATGGATAAGCAAGGTAAAAAGCAGTATAAAGAAGAAATAAAGACTCAAAAATGTATAACCTGGACGTCACAATCATATCAAAAGTAATTTTTTTCTATTAATTTTGTCGTAAGCATTAAAACTTTAGTTATTGTTTTGTAAAATTTAATAAATATTTTTTTATAAATAAGGCGAAAAGAAGTAATGCTCTAAACAAATTATAGGTTTCGTAATTCACAATCAAACTTCATCCAATTTTCCTCATTTAAAACAATTCCGATCTCCATAAAGAGTAACTCTGTACAAAGTATGCTATTCATAATGAAGTATGAAGAACTTCTAATGTAAGCACCACACATGTCAAGTATTGAAAAAAAAAAGTGTTAATATTTGACGTGAATTTTATGCAAACTGTAATTGCAGCTCTATAAATGTAGTTCAAAATTATTGATGTTATGAAAGTCTTACAGCTTTATCTTACAAATGATTTTTCTTCTCTGTAATCATATACAATGTCATTTATTCTTATCTAATTTTAAGAAAATCATTCCATATAAATAACAAAAAATATTTCTCATTTTAAAATTGCATTGATTTAAATGAAGAATGTATAAATTGTGAAAAAGATTACATAACTTTTTAAACATTGATTGTTAATTATTAAACGAGCACATATATTAATACAATAAACCCAACTGGATTGAAAAATTAGTCAGGGCCAGAACTCGAACCCGGGACCCACAACGCAGCGGGCTGTTGCCCTAACCACTAAGCTACCCTGGTCGATATTCTAGTTCGGCAATATCTCACTAATAAACCATTGTGTTTAAAGTCTGTCTTAATATATGTGTACCTTTAATAATAAAATGGAACTCAGGCGTTAATTTATGCGCTTTTAAAATTAATTGTTAATGAATTAATTTTCTTATAGAAAAATAATTATCTCACAGTATCACTAACTACCTTTGACGTATACATCTAAAATTAATGTTCGAATGACTGATATTTACTGTATTACATGCAACTAATATTTATAAAAAATAGTTTCTCTTTTATCTTAAATAATCGCTGTAAACCAATGTCTCCTAAGGATTCTAAATTAAAGCCCACACATACACTAAACGCAACGATAAAAAAATCAGTAACTAGATTATAATTTTTTATGATAATTAAGCTGATGAAAGTTTTGTACTTATTCTTTTTTTTTAATATAAATAATGTTGGCGATATCTTAACAAATATTCATGTTTTTATACAAGAGTTTTTTTGTTGTGGTATTTAAAATTGAAACTAAACTTTCAACAAAAGTCCTTGACAATTTAATATTGTTGTCAAAAAAGTAAATTTACCTATTTACCTTCTTAATAACATAATCCTCGCTTAACTACAGTCATATAATTAAGAATTTTTATGTAAATCGTGCATTAAAACTGATGTAATAAATTATTCAGGAAGAATTCAGTGTAAATTCTGACAACGAGGCTTTTTGAAAGGTAACAAAATATATTGTAGTATCAAACTACGCACTTATATTTTTTAAGAAGACTTTTAAATAAAAACTTTTTTAAATAAATTTATCTATACAAATATATCAATATTTCATAATATTTGTAATACAATACTTTATTTGTATCCTCAACATTTAATACACTGTTCTATTAAACATTTTTCATGCCCAAACAGCTGTATTCATAGTTTTTCTAAAGTTATTTCAAGAAAAGATAATTTAAAAAAAATTTGAGATATTGATTTTTATGTATAAAACGTTGGAGTTTACGTTACGTATTATGAATAGTTTTTCATTTATACTACATTCGAACCTCGCTATCCCGACACTCTAAAGACCAGAAAAAGTGTCGCTATAAGCGGAGTGTCACGGTAACAGGAGTTGAAGAAAAATATGTATATAAACAGCTGTATTTTTAACTAATTTAAGACAATTTTAAATTCGTAACAGTTTTTGCAGTTTTAAACAATGGAACATCATTGTTAAACAATATAAACACCAAGCACAAAATTGAAAGGAATAAAAAATAGATTTATGATGACTTTTTTTTTTTTTTTTTTACATGAAATATTGATGAATTAAGGTTTGCCTATCCCTAGATGTGCTTCCTACAACTCTGTTTTCATATAATACAATGAATTGCAATTAATATTCGTTGTTTCAGAAATGGGTGTTAGATAATTTCTGTTTGTTTCAATGCAATGCAATGCTTCTGTTTTAGTTGGATTCGCCCTGTAACCACAAGAAAGCGCCGTTTGACTAGAACAAAAAGACACGAGTGCACTGATATGTCTATCTGTAGATAAGTGGGTCATTCATAGTGTGTGGGTTTATTTATTCAGATAAACGATTGAAGTAAAATTTCTTATTTATCTCAATGGGTATTTTAGACACTTTTGTGAAAAATTTGGCTAAGGCATTTCTTACCTCTTAATTTCCGTACTTAGATGGTTTATGAAAAGTGGACAATTTTCCGAAACCGTCGCGATATCGGGAGTTGAAAATTAATCAACGACGTAAAGTCTGGAGTTTATTTACATACATATCATATACAGAAATTCGGGACTTTGAAAAAGTGACGTGATAAACGGAGTGACGCGAAATCCGGGATTCGGGATAACGAGGCCCGATTATGTATTATAATGTAAATTAGTAGAATTTCAAAATATAAACAACATGGTAAATCGTAAATGAATTTGACTATTTTTTAGAATTATAATTTTTGACTGAGTTAAAATAAATTATTACTAATAAAAAAGATGTTATTACTTCAGCTCAAACACAGGCATTTGTTTATAATTACAATTGTGCATTTATAGATACAAGGGGATAACATCGGGTTTTTAGGATTACAGAAAACACATGAAAACAATTTTTTTAAATTGATAACTCCAATAGATTTTTGCAATCAATACACAATTTTTAATTGCCCACTAACAATACAAATAATCATATTTATATTAAAATAGCATTAATAAGATTAAATAAAGTGTTGAAATTCATTAAAAGCGACAGTTTTGTATTCGCCTGGCGAGAGAAATGTACAGCCGAAGAAAAAGCCAAAAATCACAATTTACAATCAACTTTTTAGGTTCTGTTCATTTCATTTGTTTAAGCGCATCTTTAGATTCCATGTTTCAAATTTGTATTTATGTATTGTTTTATTTATTGATTGTTGAAAGCTTTAATTTCTTTATGGAATATAATCTGGAAACATTTTCCGGGGTATTTATATTAATTTAAATGCAAACGGATTTATATTTCTAAACCGTCTTCACCCGATACCCATAGATTTTTAAAAAAGTCATGCTTGAAAATTATTTTAAAAACAATAGAAATCATTAAATTGCGATCCACTTTGCAAACAAATTGCATTTGTAAGTAATTTTTTCCTATTCGACAGTGTAAAAATGGAAAATGCGCTACAGTTAGGGGAAAAAAATGGCAGTAAAGGTTAAATTTAATCGTCTGCTTTTGCTACTGACAGAATGACATCCGTGTTTAGGGCGGGCATGTTTGTCCATTATAATTTAAATTTTCAGAAGTATCTGTGAGTGGGTGTATATATGCCCAATTATGTATAAATAAAATAGTTTTATGGTTTATGAAACGTTACAAAAATTACAAACATACAAATTAGCAATCATAATACGTTTATTTCGAAGGTGATGTCTTTTTTCTTTCTCTCCGAAAGCAAATTATAAAAATCACGTGAATTTTAGACCAAAAAAAGTAAAACCTCCCCTTGAAATACTTCCAGTAATTCGAACAGGAACTCAAACGAAAATTGAAAATTAAAATTAACTAAACAAGTTGGAAATTCCACGTCAAACGTGGCAAATGATGTGCGTTCGCACTATAACTAGTTTTACAAATATTTTTTCGCACCGCATATTGTGCTGAATCTATATTTAAGTGTACTTCATAAGTGCCTATCAATTTCATTCTGTTCGAAAGGCTGTAACATCATTAAAATGCTCTTGAATAATTTTTTTCACATTCGCCGTAATGTAACGGAGAACTTTTGACTGTGCCTGTAATTAAGCTATACATCCGATTTTCATAACATTTGAAAAGAGTTGACAAAACATTGCAACAATTATATATTTAAAATTTCAGACCATTGGGTTTGGTAGTTTTTGCTCTGTTACATGCGGACGGACGGACAGACGGACGGACTGAACGACGAGTATAGGTACTACATAATTTATATAATTACGTACGCACCTAAAGGTGCTACGTATTTATACAATTACGAACGCAGCACCTAAAAAGGACATTTTTAGGGGAATGAGGACTGGAACCAAACCTAAATATATTTTTCCATTTAGGAGATGAACATTAATTATTTTTTAATTAACTATTGATATAACTTATTTTGGATCTTAAGATGTTTTAAGTAAGGTACATGAAAAGTTAATATGTAAACGCGCATACTAAAATATCGAAGAGAAAAAGCAATGCGTAAACAATTTATATCATTTTATAGCAGTATATTAAAAATATTGAAAATATGTACTTAATCTATCAGTTTATAAAGCAAAAAATATTTTGTTAACATCATTAAATAAACTCATATTATAAAAATGCGAAACAAACAGCTAAAAATCTTGAAAAAGATAATCTAAAAGATAATTTTTTTTAATAAATATTGTAACACAGCTTTTGGAAAAAAAAATTGCTCTAAAAGAATTCTTTTTTCTTTCTACACTGTTAAAAAGTTGCAGCAAACTGTCCAGTCATTTGACCGTTTTTATAGAAAATAGTTAAATAACCATAATTTAAGTCTATTCTGACCATAATATGGGCAATAATATGGTCAAAATAATATAAAAATACGGTTATGTAACCGTTTTCTAGAAAAACGGTCATATGACTGGACAGATTGTTGCACATTTTTAACAGTGTACTTAAAAGTATTAAACACTTACAAATGGGAAATATTTGGCATATTTTAAAAGTTTGCTGTCTAAAATAATTCAAAAACTGCTTTATACGTTTTCAAAGTTATTCTTTTATTAGCTGGAAAAATTATATTTCTTTAATTTTTTTACGATACAGCACATTATTTAATATTTTTGTATCAGTATTTCAACTACAACATAAGGGAGGTTTTATTTGTTACACTAAGCAATACTTTAGGGGTTTACTAAAAGAAAAGGAAAAAAAACGCGATTCAACCAAATTCCTTTTAGCGTAATTATTTTTTTTTCTTTGGGACCATGTTGTTGAGTTTTGCATTATATTAAGGATGGGGTAAACATGTTGCATATGTAAACATAATTCTTTTTTTAATGATGAAAAGCTCATAAGGTTTCTAAGATTACTGACTTGATCTTATGCATAATTTATAAACATTTTAATGAGCAAAATCATAAAGTATTTTCTTGTCACTGCATGTTTAATCATCTGGAATGAAGTTATATTTAATCATTAAATTGTTATATACAAAAAATATCTTTCCACCATTGCTAGTGGAACGTTATTTAAGTATATTACTTAAGTTTTTCCCTCTTTATTAAGCTTACGGCGTACCTAATTTTTTATCACCTTAAATGGCTCAAAAACATTTTTTTAACAATAAATAATATGATGCCTTTAATATAACAGTATAATACAATATAGTAATAATAGTCGTAGAAAAACAATGAGCAGCAGCAAGTGAGCAGTGTGTGTAAACAGTACTTTTATACAGAAATCTTCATCTTATTTAATCTCTCGCGCAGATACCCTGAAACAGTTAAAAATACTCTAAGCTTAAATAAATATTTTTTTTTATTTTAAAAGACATAATTGAGGATGAAATTGACAATTCATGACTCATAAATAAAATGAGCCCATGATGTCACTTTCTCTTGTAAAACCCAAAAATTTTTCGTTTGTATTATAAATTTATATTTTTTTATTGTCGAAATTTCAATTCCATCTAAAAATATGCCAACAGAAAAGAACAGAATATACATTCATATAAATGATGTAAATTTATATACAGTATCAAAATATAATGAAAATATGCTTCTGCTTTTTGACAGTAAAAAAAAATTCCTACTAATTTAAATCTTATTCATTTTGTTTCTCCCATATTGTTTTTACACCGAATTCTTTTTTGAACGTACAATCTATATATTTAAAACGATAAGCGCTTTCTTTCGACAGCCCGTGAGAAGAAACTACTGCATCAAATTACACCAATCTTTAAAAAATTTACTTTGTGTGCTAGATATGGTTTATTTCGGGAATGCCATATTGTTTTGGTCATATTACACGCAGAAGATAAACACAGTGATTTGAGGCTAAAAGTTATATCCGTCTTATGAATTGCCAATAGTTACACACGAAGATTGGGAAACTACCATGTTAAGTTGTAGCTGCTTCTTTGAAAAAGTAAGGTATCATAAATATTAAAATGTAAAACATTTTTTGTAAGATCAAAACTCAAATTCGAGACAATTACGTATGCGTCAACTGTTTTTCAAACTTCTTCAATTTTGAAGGCAGAAAAATGAGTTCCAGCTCACGTAGCGAGTTAACGCAGCAGTTTAAAGCTCAGAATGTTTGTAGCGGGCGCTGGTTCGAACCCAAGACTGACAAAATATGTAATATTTTTGTCGATAATTCATTTCTGTAATGACATATTTTTAGGAAGAGAAGATATAGGATTTTTATTTTATCATTATTATTATGAATGCTTTACAATTAAATAAAATTTAACACTCAATAATATTTTGAAAAAATAATGATCTTATATTTAAAATATCTAAGCTAAAATATTTTGCATGTAATTATTAATTAAATAAATTGAGCAGATCTACAATTTTCGTTATATTTTCTGATATATATCGTTATATTTTCTGATATATATCTTTATATTTTCCGTTATATATCAAGAATATACATGTGAGTGTGTCAGAAAGAAAAGTTTGTTATACTTTTCCGTAAAAAAGAAAACGGAAAGAAAGAAAAATATTCGTATAAGAGCTATAAAAGAAATTACCTTGATATCCAGGTTTAATATTTAAAAACTGTATAAAAATGTAAAATAAAATTCAAGTGATAAAAAAATGTATTTTATAAATCGTTAGCTGCATCAAGTTTCAAATTTAGGTTTTTAGCAAATGAGACAGATAAAAATAAAATTCATGGCAGCTTTTAATCGTCGAGTAGTTTTAAAAATAAATAAATAAATAAAAATAAATATTGTTATTTAAAAAAAATAATAATAATAAGCCATAGTAAGTAAAAATAAATTCTCTACCCGGTATTTTTAGGATCTGTTTAAAAGCAAGCATAATTGGTTGTAAATTATAAACATAAAATTCTTTCACCTCATTGAATAGGTTAGACTGACAGCATCATATATCGCCTTAAAGAAATGAGAATCACTTATGCAATATAGAAATTTGTTCATTCGTTAATTAATTTAAAAGCAACTAATTAAAACATTTTCTGATGAAACGTTCAAGTTATTTCCCCGTCAAATATTGACGGGCACTATCTAGTTGTTATTTATGTTTCATGTAAAGGTAATTTTTTTTTGTTCCAAATATGACGTCATATTCAGATACTTTTTTATACTGTAACTTATAATTTGTAAACATTTATTTCATTTTTATTATTTACGTGTAAATATTTAAATCTGAAATTGTTTGTTCTCGATATATTATTACTCCGGAATTTGAAGATATAGCAACAATAAATAACAAAAAGCTGTTTATTATTGAAAACAATTATCTAACAGTACAAGTTCCATCGAAACCCATTCAGTAGAATCTTCTTTGAAAAGGTTAATTTTTCATAATCGGAGTTCACCTGATTATAGAAAATTCACACATGATTCAAAATCAAATTCTTAATCAAATAACGAATGATATAAATCCTTTTACATTACAATCAATCAGTATAAAAATTTAAAAGTACATCCATTCCTCCATTTTGATGCTGAGTTTAGCCATGCATTCAAATGTCCTTTTAAATTTGTAATATGGATGTTATAAATAAAAAAAGAAAGTTTAAAGTTGCGAGTTTTTTCATCCTGTTATCATCATAAAAAACACCTGAATAATAATAAAAAAAAAGTTGAAAGCTTCCACTGAGCGAAGTAACAGCGTATGCGTAGAACACGAACACATTTATTTAAGAAAATATTCATACATATATATACGAGTATGTTTGTCCTAAAACATGCGTTAATATTACTTACTCCTATACTGTTGAGTGTTTAACTTTCTGAGATGTAATTAGAACCACGATAAAAAAAAAAAAATCTTTTTTAGTTAAAACACAGAATATTTAAATTATATTTCGGTGTACTTACTGATAAATATGTAAGCAGGATGTTTCGTGGATTTTGGCGAGATTTTGTGCCAATCCGTTCTTATAGAGATTTAGAAGAAGCTTATCAGCAGCTCTCACCGGGTTTAGATGAAGTAGTGAAATCTATTCTTGGACACATTGCAGCATAAGTCTCTGTCTACTCTCTTATGATGGTAATGTGCAGTCAAATTGATTGTTGAGTTTTGCATGTGAATTTATTGTTCTGATTTTGACATTTGTGTGTGAACAAGTAATCTATTTAGGATTTTCTTCTACTTTCGCAAAGTGTGAGTGGGTCCCCTTGAATCTGATTCGAACATTCTACTTCTAACAATAATACTTCAATTATGTATTTATTTATTTATTTAACTGAATAACAAACATACGACTTGTGTGCTTGACATAAAGCCAGCTTATAAGTCGGAGACAAGATAGCACAAGGAAATATTACAACACAAGAGAAATACACCCTGGGAGTTCCACACAAAGTGTGTGTGCAATGGAACCAGCGGGAATCGAACCCACAAACTCTTACTCAATTATGTATTTGTGGTCCCCTAGCTAGTATAAATACGGTTGTGGAAGTTAAATCAAGCGGAATTTGCCAGATTGCGTTCATTGTGGGAAATCTAGACAATATTTGGGCTTTCATTGAGCCGTCCATGTACCGATAGACAATGATATTTCGTGTTGATTGAGTTTGGTATAAAAATCTTCAGGCGAGAGTTCGCGTACGTGGTAAATATTTATAAAAAGTATATTGGATTCCACGGGTTTCCCTTCAAGTAGTGATATTGGCGTACACTCTCTGAAAAAACTATAAATTTATTAGCGTTCGGCCTTCAATTTTCACGAACAACAGCCTTATTTGATGAAAACAGCCTGATCCATTAAATAAGCGGTCTTATCACTTAGATACTTAGAAAATTAAGGGTAATCCACATATTCTTACAGTTCTAGCCCATCTGTTAGTAAAAATGCGGTACGACCCCATACATTTTCCTCCGCTAGGATGTAACCCTTCATTTTTGTCGTGTTTCGAAAAATAATGTCACTTAACAGCGAGCGTAACATGTTTTATAACCTGCCAAAAAAGCGATTCTGTGATGATTCTCTAGCGTGCTAGTGCTACGGAACAGTAAATTCAGTGTTATTATGTTTTAAAGTGCATTATATCCTGTTTTAAGGAATTGTATTACTCTGCCCCGTAAAATTACGGGCTGCACAAAATTAAAAAAAAATTACGGGTGTATGACTGGAATCTCTGCGCTGCTGGCCTCTGCCCGTAATTTTACAAGGATATTTTTAACAGTGTACTGTAAAAAAAAAAAAAAAAAAAAAAAAAAAAAAAAAAAAAAAAAAAAAAAAACACTGTAGATTTTCCAGAACAAACTCGATCACAGTGAATGTGCTGTGTCTTTCATTGGTTTCCTGACTATATTAACATGGAAAATACAGTAGTTGCGTAAAATTAACAGCACAATGTGCTGGCAATTTGGACGCATTTTTTTTACAGCACAAACGGCTGGCGTCCAAATTGCCAGCACATTGTGCTGTTAATTTTACGCAACTACTGTATTTTCCATGTTAATATAGTCAGGAAACCAAAGAAAGATACAGCACAGTGACTATGATCGAGTTTGTGCGCGAGATGAACAGTACTTTGTACTATATAAATGTCGTTTTTTAACAGTGTATTTTCTAGCGATTTTGACTACCGTGTTATTTCAGCGTTATTACTAGCATTTTAGTCGCAAGCTGAGGTGAGGGTCTATAATATTACGGAATACAAACCACGTAGCCGTTTTATTTTAAGATGGTGTTAGTTTAAGTTAGGACCCACAACAGCCTTTTAAGGGTCTCGGGACACTTAAAATGGAAAAAAAAAGAAAAAAAACACCAATTTTACATTTAATATCTTAAAAAGTATTAAAACACAATTTTTATTGGGATGAAAGATATTAGTATGTTCTTTCATTTCATGCATTTAAAAAATTGCAAGATTCAGAATTCGTATTTATAGGGGGCTCCAAACTGTCAGATATTTGACGAGCAAAAAATTAGTATAAATGTTTACGCGCAGGATTACAAAATAAATTTTTCAACTAAAATGAATTTTTTTGTGGTAACTGTGCTTCAGATTATAATAATTATCCTGAACCTAAATAAATTTGCATTTAAAGCATTTACATATTTTTAATACAAAGTTGTATTTAGCTAATACAACACTTTGGAAAATTTCACAATATAATAGCATAAAAAAATATTTTTTTGAACAATAAAATGGTAAACTTAAACTTACACTATGTGCAAAACTACTTAAAAGATGAGACAACATTCTAAAAAGATGTTAAATTACATTAATATCCTTAGAACTTTCAACTATAAAAATATAGCCTTCGTTAGAGGAATACAAGAAATATTACTGTTATTAACGTCTTATTTTCAAAATTCACGTAGATGGTGTCGAAAGAAGTAAAAGTGAAAGTCAATTTTTTTTTTAGATTAGGAAAATAAAACATGGATATAAGGGAAGTGGAATATTACTCGTTTTATGATTCTTTATGCAAACTGAGCCAAATTCTGGGTATGTTGTAGGCTAAAACGTCCTTACAAACAGTATTTTCTTTAGTAATAATTTCTATTGATTCACGGATAATTAAATCTTCATAATTCTTTGAGGGATATATAATGTTTGCGTCTTCGAAATTAACTTGTATATTCTGCTTCTGGTTAAGTCTTGAAAGGGCTGTTGTTGGTCGGTCGTCCTTTAAATCTCTCAAATGTTCTTTAATACGAACTATAATTTTACACGAAGTCTTTGATATGTATTCGAGATAAATATTTTCTGTTTTCAGTGGAATTATATATACTCCAGAAACTTAATCTTTCGGGATCGGGTCTATTTTGGCATTAATTAGGTCTTTCAGTTTTGCTGGAGGACTGGCGATTAAGTTTACGCCAAAGCGAAAAAGTGCATGTCTGAGTTTTTCGAAAAGTCCTGGTATGTATTTCATTTTGGAATATCTCACATTACTTCGTGAAGATTTTTGTTATTTCATATGGTTCTTCTGTGAGTTAATTAACTTATCAATAATGCGCATTGGGAAACCATTTTCAACTGCAATGTTTCTAATGATATTTAATTCATTTTCAAGGTGATTAATAGAGCAAACACTAAACGCTCGTCTTATATAAAAGTTGCACGAAGCCAGTTTGCAGTTAAAAGGTGGTGTACTTTCGAAAGGAATGGTGATGTTAGACTTATTTACTTTCCTGTAGATTGTGCGTTCAAGTGTTAAGTTTGATGAATTTTTGATTCGCATTACGTCAAGAAATGACAACTCGTTATTATTTTCTATTTCGATGGTAAATTTTATGTTAGGGCCCATATTATTTATTCTGTTAAGAAATGCATACAGTTCAGATAAACCATGATACCATACTATGAAAATGTCGTCTACATAACGATACCATACTGACGGAGTTAAAACGTTGTCTGTTAAAATTCTTTCTTCTAATGGACATAATTTGAATTCGGCTAAAGTACTAGAGATGGGGAACTCATTGGTGCCCCTTTAGTCTGCTTATAAATCTTCTTATTAAATACGAAAATATTATTTTCAGTTACTAAGTTGTCCAGATTTTATGGTGGTCTTCATTTCTGAGTGTGATGATGGCTCGTTATCAATAAAGTTATTAATGAGTAATTTTACTTCGTCAACGTCGATTGATGGGAGAAGTGAAATGATGTCAAAACTTACTAAAACACTCTCTTTATTGAGCTTCAAAACAGCTATTCACATCATTTCACATTTTCCATCAATCGACGTTGACGAAGTAAAAATACTCATTAATAACTATATTGATAAAGCCACCATCACACTCAGAAATGAAGACCACCATAAAATCTGGACATAACATAGTAAGTGAAAATAATATTTTCATTTTTAATAAGAAGTTTTATAAGCAGACTAAATGAGCACCAATGGATTCACCCATCTCAAGTATGTTAGCCGAATTCAAATTACGTCCATTAGAAGAAAGAATTTTAACAGACAGCGTTTTAACTCCGTCAGTATGGCATCGTTCTATTGACGACATTTTCATAGTATGGTATCATGGTTCATCTGAATTTTACGTATTTCTTAACAGAATAAATAATATGGACCCTAACATAAAATTTACCATCGAATAGAAAAAATAATAACGAGTTGTCATTTCTTGACGTAATGCTAATAAAAAATTTATCAAACTTAACACTTGAGCGCACAGTCTACAGGAAAGTAAATAAGTCTAACAGCACCATTCCTTTCGAAAGTACATCACCTTTTATCTACAAACTTGCTTCGTTCAACATTTATATAAGACGAGCGTTTAGTGTTTGTCCTATTAATTACCTTGAAAATGAATTAAATACCATTAGAAACATTGCAGTTGAAAAGGGTTTCCCAATACGCATTATTGATGAGCTAATCAACTCACAGAAGAACCATATGAAAATATAAAAAACTCCACGGAGTAATATGAGATATTGCAATATGAAGTACATACCAGAACTTTTCGAAAGACTCAGACATGCACTTTTTCGCTTTGGCGTAAACATAATCGCCAGTCTTCCAGCAAAACTGAAAGGTCTAATTAATGCCAAAATAGACCCGCTCCCGAAAGATGAAGTTTCTGGAGTATATATCATTCCACTGAAAACAGGAAATATTTATCTCGAATACATAGGAATGGCTTCGCGTAAACTTATAGTTCGTATTATAGAACATTTGAGAGATTTAAAGTACAACAGACCAACAACAGCTCTGTCAAGACTTAACCAGAAGCAGAATATACAAGTTAATTTCAAAGACGCAAAAATTTTATATCCCTCAAAGAATTATCAAGATTTAATTATCCGTGAATCAATAAAAAATATTACTAAAGAAAATCATGTTTGTTCTATCCTACAACATACGCATAATTTGGCTCAGTTTGCTTAAAGAATTATAAAACGAGTAATATTCCACTTCTCTATATCCATGTTTTATTTTCCCAATATTTTCCGGTTCTAATAAATGAATAAATAAATAAATAAAAATTGACTTAAACTTTCACTTCTTTCGACACCATTTACGTGAATTTTGAAAATAAGACGTTAATAACAATAGTACTTCTTGTGTACTGACAACAGTAGTATTTCTTGTGTAACAATAGTACCTCTGACGAAGGCTATGTTTTTATAGTTGGAAGTACATCTTTTTAAAATACTGTCTCATCTTTTAAGTAGTTTTGCACATAGTGTAAGTTTAAGTTTAACTTTTAAAGATAAATTAACCATTTCTATTTATTTATTTACCAATAAAAAGGTAATTTTAGGTTCAGTTTATACGGACTAACATGAAACATTTGTTTTGAAAATTTCATGAAAAAATAATTTTTAAAGATATCCTGCGTGTTATACCCAAAAACGTCATTTGGAGAAAATTGACATCAAAGTTTAAGAAACGCCTCTTCAGCTATTGAGCGGATATAATTCTAATCGCTTTTGTTGTAATGGAAATTTGAAGGAAACAATGATATCAAAATGCTCAGAAAAGATAGGAGCTTAATATTTAAAAAATTTAAATTTCAAAAATTTTGAAGCTTTAACCCCTTAACTGCCCCGGACGTATGTACGTCTTTAGAAAATCTATTGAAGGGATGGCGATTTCCAATTATAGCGAGGCAATTTTCACCACATGATCCATTTTATATAACAGTATAGCATGCGCATTTTCTTACTATTATTCCAGAAAACTAACATACAACTTCTATAATTTCAGAAATATGCGATTTAAGTAAGGCACTGGAGATCGCTCAAGATTTCGTCGACAGATAAGGAGTTAAGAGACCTAAGACCCCTTAAAGAGAATCTCAATTCATCGTGGATCAAGACTAAATTTGTTCAAGAGTCTCAATGTTTGGATTTACCTTATCCTTTGACGAGGTTTCAAAATAATCAATTCGATTACAAATCAGATATAAGGAAGAAAATTCATCAAAAATTGTAGAGCTTTAAATATCAAAAATACTGAAAATCAGTGGTTTTTTTATCCTTTTGAGCCATTAGTGTCTTTCTAAACTTCTTTTAAATGTGTAAACCGAGCAAAAACAGAATACCGAAAATTATCAGAAATCCAAAACCAACTTGTGAACGCAGTAAAAGGAAAAGAAGAAAGGAAAAAAGAAAACAAGCAAAAGCAAATAGGAGGAAGTAAAAGAAAAAAAAGATTATCCGAAATACACTGCGACAATCTTCGATGCATAAAGTTGTTTATAATTTTTCATTCTTATTTTCGGTACCTTACAAATATATACTTCTGAAAAAAATCGTGTCACCTTATTAATAAAAATATTAAGTTGCGCAGAAGATAAATGGATATGAAAATACATGACAATTTTACGTGACTTAGTTACAGAATGCTAAACTTTTATAGCTAAAATTTTAGATTTTTTTCCACCAAATGTCCTAGAGATATCAATAAATCTAAGATGTTATGTCTTGATTTGTAGTATTGGGCTCAAATTTATTTTGTGTAATTTATAATTTTAGTGTTCAGTAATTTTCCTGTTGAAATTAAAATACACCTACTGAATAAGAATTAGTTTATGTCGGAAATACATTTTCCTACAACATTAATCTTTGGTATGAGTTGACCGGTACTTTATTTCTAATTTTATTTTTAAATTAATCACTCGTATAAGCATCATGCAGTAAAATTAAATTTTAAATCAAATCTAAATAGATTTAATCCTTTGTATTTGTTCTTAAAACACTCCCAGTTTATTTCTGTAATACATAGTATTATGCGTTTTTTATTTAAAAAATACGTTTTTTTTTTAAATTTTACATTATTGAAAAAAACATTATATGTAACAATTTTTATGACTGTTTTTTAAGATGTTTCTGATAGAAATTGATCAAATTATTCTAAGTGTGCATAAGAAAAGTTCTATTGAATTTATCACTTTTGATTGCATTACTTATTGTTTTCAGTTTATTTTATGATATTCAGCGATAGAAAACCTTCAGAAAATAATAATAAAAAAAATAAGTTAGAGATCCACAATTTTCCGTTTTTGCAGCCGAAAATCTCAAATATCGTTCTGAAAAAGCACATTTTGTACATATTTATAAACATAACTATATATATGGGGCAGAGACATGGACATTAAATCTCCAGCTAAAAAAACCTTCCTCTCTACCGAAATGGATTTCTGGTGAACATGAGTGAGAAAGTCTAGGCTGGAAAAATTAAAAACTGAAGAAAACGTGAAATTATGGATGACAAACAAAATGCTTTTAATATACAGTCAAGCATAACAAGCTTAGATGGTATGGTCATGTCTGCACAATGAAGAGGAACAACTTCCTAAATTTATCTTTGAATAATGTCGAAAAGGCAAATGCAGGAGGGGCAGACCGAGGATGACGTGGGAAAGGTCTATTCAAGAGACAATGAATAATTATAAGTTAAACTATCATATTAGTCTGGACGGAGAGAGATAGAAAGGCTATCTCATAACCATTTTTATGGGTCGAGGAAATCCACTGTTTAGTGGAAACTCCTGAAGAAGAAGAAGACATAGATCTACTACGAAGACCTGTGGGTTTGTTTGCGTAATATCTGAATTATGGCAAGTGGTATTTTTATGCCTTTTTTATTAGAAGAAATTATACTGTTAAGGATAATTCTTATGGATAATCCTCATTTTTCTAATCTTTATTATTACACTACATTTGGTGAAAAAGAGGCTTAAATTTAAGAGAAAAATTAAAATGATATCTCTATAAATGGTAATTTAGAATGTATTTCGAAGGTTTTACTCTCATTTCAGTTTCCATTTGAAGTTTTGAATTTTTTAGGAACCGTCATTAGCAAACATTTACATCTTAAAAGTAATCATCATACGATATTCAAACCTTCTAGTCTAACGGTTTACCACCATCATGAGGTTAGTAGCACCACTGATCTCTAATATAGAGCAGCGTGTTAACTCCTTATTCTGATTCAACGCTGCCAAAATTGCGGGAAGTGCGACAGAGCTCATCTTGTTTTTGCTAAAATTCCGGAGAGTGTACTAACACTCCTATTTTTTGTCTCAGTTTCGTTTACATTTAAGCTGGTTGCACTAGCGTAGCGTACAATTTCTGTGTATATTGTCATCTTACAAATAATTTTTTATATATGTAGACAAACACATTCGCCTTTTTAGCGTATATCTACAAGATTTGTTCCGCACTCAAACTTGTTAAAATTTGCCAAATTTGCTACAGTTTTCACTGATATATATTTTTATTAAGAAAACTATAGATTTATTTAAATCAAACGAAAATTTTTAATTGATATTACTTTAAAATGAAATTTGAGATAAACTCAAAATAAAAAGGCGGAGTGTTAACTCCCTATTCTGATACACTGAATCCAGCGGATCGCACATGAATACAAAGGCAAAAAAAATTCCGAGTTAAAATTTTTGGAAAAACATAGATTTTCTTCCATAGAGTAGTTTGGGGTAGATATTTTCAAATTGGATTTTCATTTAATCGTTTAAGTGCGGAGGAGCGCGAAAGCGCTCTTCTTGTTATATGCCAAAATTGCGGGAAGTGCGAAAGCACTCCTCTTTATATGTGCCAAAATTGCAGTAAGCGCGATAGGGCTCCTCTTGTTTTATGCTAAAATTGCAAAGAGGATGATAGCGCCCCTATTTGTTGTCTCAGTTAGATGTGCATTTAAGCTGGTTGCACTAGCGAAGCGTACGATTTCTGTGCGTATCGTCCGCTTACAAATACTTATATATATATATATATATATATATATATACCTAAACACATTCGTCTTTTTAGCATATATCTACAAGATTTAATCCTCACTCAAACAATTAAAATTCGACAAAGTTGCTGCAGTTTTCGCTGATATATATTTTTTATTGATCAAACTATAGGTTTATTTAAATTAATCGTAAATTTTTAATTCATATTACTTTAAAATGGAAATTCAGGTGAACTCAAAGAAAAAAGACGAAAAATTTAATTATTACAAAACAAAATAGGTGTTGCTAATCAACGTACTATTTAGTCACACATTAAAAGATGACGTAAAATAAACATACGAATAAAATAATCTCAATGCTTCGGTTTAATCTTTAAAACCTTCATCAGGAGTAAATTTTTTTCTAAAATATAAATCGATAGAAACACTTTATGTACTACATCTTAAAAATCTAATCCAAACTGGTAAAGAATTCAAAAGAAATTTCTTAAATCTTAAAAAACAGGTCAGTTGTGCCATCTGTTATCCAACGTGAAAAACGAGAAGAATTCTTCATTTGTTCGTTTCATTCTGAGATTTATTTTATCCATATGTTTATTTTACATTATCTTTTAATTTGTGAATTTGGGTGTATTTGGATACCAACACCCACTTTGTTTTGTATTAGATATTACAACGTAAAGTCCTTAATTATTAATTTAAGTATTGCTAAAAAATATATCAAAAATTTGTAGAAAAAAAAAACAAAATTGATACAAAGTATGTTGAAAAGTGTGAAAAAGTGCTTCTAATATTAAGAGAAGTACAGAACTCTTTACTTGCACGCAACGAAATGCGGTGTGGTCGCAGTAGAAAGTGGATCGGTGAGTTAGCTCTCCCAACTATTATGGAGCTCAATGAGTACAGATATCATACAATATACAACAGTCTATGGTGGAGCAGCGACCGTCGCTACCAATTTGCTAACAATAGTTATAAAATCGTTTGGGTATTTCGTGAGATTCCATAGAAATCGCAATTTAAATAGATTTTAGAATTCTTTTCGCTGATTTTGCCTTTTTAAATTTCGAATATTTTAGAATCTGTTTTTATATAGCTCTTACGACGCATAAGTATCTTTCACGGCAAATTTCAAGCTGCTATTTTTAATAAATTTATACCAATCGTAATTTAGAACATCAGTAGAATGCATTTCAACCATTTCACCATTATAAATTGCGATTTTTTCGGAAACGATTCTCAATGATGATTTAGATCTTGCAAGTATCTACGATCCAAAATTTCAAGTTTTTAGGTAGATTTCGTATGAAATACTACCTATTGGGATCGTTCCTAAGTTGGAATTTCTGAAAAATTTTTGCAAATCTACACCGATCATGACCCCTAGAACCCAAAACCACCCTCGGTAAAAAACTTTATCTATCTATCTATCTATCTATCTATCTATCTATCTATATATATATATATATATATATATATCCCTTTATTCTGGACACGATAACTTTCGTAATTCTGCACCAATCTCTTCCAAACTGATACATAAAATCAATGGGCATAAAATCTCAGTCAAGTTCGTTAATGGGCAAAATCGGACCAAGGGGAGGGAAATAGGGAGGGGTTTTGTGAAAACAGAAAACCCCCCATAACTTCTTAATTTTTGTACATATCAAATCAGTTTAAAGTTTTTATTACTTCTAAAAATAGGGCCAAAAATTTATGTATCACAGATTTTTGATAAAGTTAAAAATGGGCTGAAGGGGCGCAAAAAATAGGGTTTTTGGGAGAAAAAATTTCATAACTTCGTCAATTCTCTAGATATCAAATTCAATTAATTTTATTATAAATCTCCTTAACATTATCTAAAACTTTTATATTCACAAGTTTTTGATAGGAGCAATTCGTACTGCAAAAAAAAATTAAAAACGAAAACAAAAAGGGCGTTTGAAGAAGAAAAAAATCCAGAACTTCGTCAATTCTCAAGATATCAAATCCAATTAATTTTATCATGAATCTCCTTAACATTATCTACAACTTTTATATTCACAAGTTTTTGATAGGACCAATTCGTACCGCAAAAAAAAAAATTAAAAACGAAAACAAAAAAGAGGTTTGAAGAAGAAAAAAATCCATAACTCCGTCAATTCAAAAGATATAAAATCCCCATGAATTTATCATATATCTTCTTAATATTGTCTACAACATCTATATAGACAAGTTTTGGATAGGACCAATTCTTAGAGCAAAATAAAATTAAAAATACATACCGGTTGAAGTAAAAAATGATCTTAGTAAGGGTGTATTCAAATCCAAACTGCTTATTTTCTGACTCATTTTACAATTCATTTTTGCTCTCAAAGTCTTCCAATTGGTACGTTTTCTTACTCAGAAACTATATAATGTACCGTAATGTCAATTTTCTGATAGGGGCAGATTATATTTTTTTAAATGCTGTTAAAAAGGGCATTTTGAACCGAATTTACCGAAGCGGATTGTGTTGGAAAAATCATTGTATTAAGGATGCGCTTAAATCCAAACTGCTTATTTTCTGACTGGTTTTTAAATTCATTTTTGCTCTCAAACGCATTTAATTGGTAGATTCGCTTATTCAGAAACTATATAATGTACCGTAATAATCGATTTTTAGATAGAGGCAGAATATATTTCAAAAAATGATGTCAAAGTGGGCATTTTGAACGGAATTTCCCGAAGCGATTGTGTTAGAAACGAAAAATATTGTCCTTCTGAGAAAATAATTGTTTATATATCAAGTTTTAATTAATTGAACAAAAAATAAAAACACAGGTCGCTTATAAATCTCTTCAAAAATCACGTCAGCAAGTTTCATATTTTTTTAAAATTAACAATGAATCTGGAATTATGACAGAAAATTTCGAGTTGTTGAGCATGGAAAAGTATTTTTTTGAATACCGCCCTAACATGATTCTGATAAAACCAGCTATTATATGAAAATGAAATAAAAACTCGTCAAGAGCGGCCAGAAAAAATTGTTAAAGTGGATTTATCTATAATCATGATTTAGTTTTTTTTGTGAAATTAGTATATTTGACTTCGAAATCTACCCCTGCCTGTAGGCCGGGCCGGCAGGGATTTTTATCTTTAATAATTCCATAGAAATCGTAATTTAGACATTTTAAAAATGTTTCGCGTGCATTTCCACATCTTTTAAGCTTCCAATTTTTATAAACAGCACTTGGAGAGCATTTACATCTTATAAGTAACTACTATGTCTAATTTCAAGTTTCTGCGACCTTCAGTATAACAAAAATTTTACTTGTAGAACATTTTTATTCTTGCACTCTTCTTGTTAACAGTGGCACCGACATAAAATACAGTCTATGTCGGAGCAGGGATTCTAACCATCCGTTCGCAACCATTACTCGTGAAATCGTTTGGTTATTCTGATTTTTCATAGAAATCGTAATACAAAAAATGTTTTGAACGCCTTTCGCTCATCTCACCATTTTCAATTTGGAAGTTTTTAGAAATTGCTCTTACAAAACATTTCCATTTTATAAATATCTACCATGCCAAATATCCAGTTTCAATCTTTAAATTTTCATGGAAGTCGTGATTAAAAACGCTTTTATAACACTTTTTGCCCCTTTTAAATTTAACCTTTTAATTTTTAGAAATTGTTCCTAGATATCATTTGCATCTTAGAAGTAACTTTCATGCCATATTGTAAGTTGCAAGGCCCTTCAGCATCACGAAAATCGCATTTTTAGAACTTTTTGTGTTCTCGTGCCCCCCCCCCCCTCCCCGTGGTTTGTGAGACCGACATAAAATACAGTCTATAGCGGAACAGTGATTATTACCCACAATTTACCACCTTTACTTTTGAAATCTGTTTGGTAGTTCCAAATATTTCGCCCTAAAAAACAAACAAACGTTACTTCTTTATAATATCAGTATATATATATATACATATATATGTAGTTAAAAAATTCCAATAGTTATTTCAAGCATTACCACAAACTGTAAACTTTAATTGAAGCACAAAATTAACTTAACCAAACCAAATAAGAACTATAATTTAACTTAATAAACAAACTTAAAGAAACACAACATAACCAACTTTAACTTAAACAAAACAACCATAAAAACAAGGCAAATAACTAATTAAACAAGGAGACAGGTCTGAGACAGGTCTGCGTGGCTTATGACACGCTAATGCAGGGTTAAAACTGTTTTTAAGCATGCAACATTCCCCAGATTTACCTGTCGAGACCATATTGAAAAAACAAATGAAACAAGATTAAAGCTAAATGAAACCGACCGACCGAAATCAATCCATATCAAAAGCGATCTGTTTCCACTACATTCCGTAAACCACACGCTTCGAGTAAAGGCATCAATTCACTTCTGTTCTTGCAAGTTCTAGCATAATTATACGTCATATTTTTGACCAGACTCACAGGATAACCCTGTTTCACAGCAGTGACGTACCATTTCAGCATATCCTCATTCAAAATGACACTATCCGATGCAATCGGTTTAATCTGTTTAAACCGTTAATATAAATGTTTCTGAATACCGATATATGGACATTTGAATTGAAATTCAATATTGCAATTGTTTTAAAGTTAAAATCGTCTCTTTTATCATAAACCGATGTAATTAAATTTCTGTTTTCTAATTTTAGATTTACATCTAAGTAATTTGTATTGCAACTATTATGACTACCGGAAAGCTTCAATTCTAAATTTTTAGGATAATATTTAAATTCATGGTTAATCTTTATTCCATTCAGCTCGACAATCAAAACGTCGTCGATATATCTGAAACTCTTTATGTCTTTATGTAATTCACTTATATTTTCATATATATCTAGATACATGTCGGCCAAAATTGAACTGCAACTCCCCCCCATGGGGATACCCTTAATCTCTTTATATACCTTATTGTCCTCATATAAAAAATTCTCTTGAACCACCAATTGAAACAAATTTTGAAATTCACTTAAATCCATGTATGAATCACCATACCTATTATACACTTCCAATATCTTCTCCCTCAAATCCTCAATCTCTATGCTGTTAAACAAATCTGCAAAATCATATGCATACAATCCTGTAATCTTATTTTTATACCTTTTTACTTTTTCCAACAGTTCATAACTATTACTTATTATAAAAGTTGAATTCTCACTTTTAATCTTCAAAAATATTCTCTTCAATACCTTTAATAATTTTTTATTCGCACATTCAATATAGGAATTATAACCACATGTAACGGTTCTAAATTTCACAGGGCATTTATGGAACTTGGGTATTAAAACCAAATAAGGAAAATTCAAATTATCTTGTTTTGTTTTAATTTTTTATACATTGCCCTAATTCTGTTCTCCACCTCATTAATTTTTGCCCTAATTAACTCATAATTATTTGTGTTTTCATAACTTTCTCTTAATATTTTTCCATATAATTTTTTACAGATAATTGCATAGTTAGTACTTGCCTTATCTACATATGTTATTATAAAATCATCTTGGATGTTTTTTATAGCTTTTCTTAAATCAATATATTTCTCTTCGGACAAACCCTCAAAGTTTTTAACGTATGTCTCCTCTAGTTCCTTTAAAATATGATATTTCCATTCTTCAAATAATTCTCCAGGTAGTCTGTATTTATAAGTTAACTTTTGTATAAAGATTTCTATATTATATTTAAACCGTTTAACTGCATTACTTTTCGTGAAATTCCGTTTTATTCTGTATTTTGCTCCATAACTCATTTGATTTTTCAGTTCGACATTTTGTACGATATCTAGATTCCCAGATATTACATGTCCATAATGTTTGTCTACATATTTGTTGTACACATCCTCATTACATTTACAAATGTCATACAAATGTCATACAAATACATATATCTGTATATATCTATCTTTATATTTATATCTTATAGCTGTTTATCAGCTTACTTACATCTTATAACACACAGCTTAGTACATTCGTATACCTTACAATACTTGCAATAATTAAAAATAGATACATGAAAAAGTACTTATACGGTTTCCGAGAACGAGCTCCGTGACAGACAGATTGAGACGAATAAGGGTTTGATAGATAAAAGAAATCCTAAAGAGAGGCAAATAATTATATTTTTTTGTTCAAATAACCATAATTTTGTCAAAAAACAACATTTTAAACTAAATTTAATTCTAAGCTCAAGATAATATACTGCCTTTTCATAATTTGGCGACCCAATTTGTTTCAGGTGCTTGTGATCGGATAAAAACCATCGCCCGATCGGCGGGTACCTGCAGATACTCCTCATCTCACTAAACGGGAGATTTATTTATGTATGTAATAAATAATTTTTCGCCCTTTTATCTAAGTTAAACTATTCCAAATTGTTATAATATCTACCGTTTTTAACTACCTTTAATAATATCTTAAATATCTTTTATATTTCTATCCCATGCCTTCAATCCAGCGTATTCTTTTATTTATTACTATAAAAATCCTAATCTGTTCATAACTATATTTTTTTATAAAACCCACTAGGTTACTTTATTTCTTTCATTTTATTCTGAGACAAATCCTTTTTTTTCTTTCGAATGTTTATTAAATGCCATTTGTTCTTATTCGTTCCATATCCCATGATGTCTTGCAAGTTTACGCCCTCATCTCCGCTCTGATTACGTTATAATGCTACCGCCGATAAGTATTGAGTTCGGTCAACTACGTCACACGTACCCCGTCCCCGCTCCCGAGCTAATCCAATCGCTGGCGCCGACTCTCCACTCCTTCCCCTTCCATTTATTTGGATTGGCCGTGCTTCGAGCGTCTGTATGCTTACGCGTTTGTTTTTGATGCTATTTATACCGTTACATTCTCTTGGAGAGCATATTTTGTACGATTTTGTGTTTGCTTAAATAACCCTCGCCAATTCAAGAGCGATTTGTCATTTTAGTCTTGATATCTCTTCTGATCTTGTTTACATCTTAACGTTACGTGAACGTACTCGAAATTGAGAAACTACCATAACTAGAGGAGTTGGAGAAGTTTACTTGTAATTAAATTTAAAAAATCAAAAAATCCGACTGCGTAAAAATCGAACTAATTAATTATTTCTCATCAATGTGAAACTATTTTTTATATTACTTAACTATTTTTTTTTATTTAATTGTACGGATAACTTTTAAGTTGTGTTTAATTGTTAGTTCCTATCTATAAACACTGTTTTGATGAGGCTTATAGATGTCTATGATGGTTAGAGTTTCAGTAAAACTAGAGATCCGACCTATACAACTTCCAGGTTGTATGATATTTAAACGGAGCTTCTGAATGTAAAATAGTCAATGAAACATCGTCTTCACTTTGAAAGGCCTATCCAATGATATGCCACTCAATAGGGTGCGTAATTTTTTTTTTTTTTTTTGTCTCTACCACCATTTTATATTTTACGGTCGCCATTTTGAATTTAAAAAACTAAATCTAGCCTATAACCATCAGACGGTTAAGACGAATTGATAGAGACCTCATTCATTAAAATCCATCCAGCTGTTGGGATATTTCGAGGGTACAAACAAATCCACATACTCAGATACGCGTGCAACACATATCTCCTCTTGGCAGTCGGGTAAAAATATAGTGTGATTTGACCTTAGGCTTCCTTCGTTATTTCTGGAAAACTCTTACGATTTCATCACATCCTGCCTTACCGCTGACCATGACGGACAACTGCAATTTCATTATTATGGCTGGTGTTATACGAGTGATTTTCTACTGCTTAGTTTCGAAATGCAATAATCTCCAATTATAGAGTATCATCATTAAGCTTCAGATAAAATGCGACTAGCACGACGCGCATTTAGATAATGTAACATATATTTATTTATGAATTCATTTATTTTGCACACAAAGTTTTAAACATATAAATGCATGTGAATGAATTTAATGCAAAAAGTTCGAAGGGGATATGTCTTTTCATTGTAACTGAAAACAAATCATAAAAATCACATGGATTTTTTTTTGGAGGGGGGGGGGGATTAAACCTCTCCTTATTATTCTTATTTATTCTTCTTTCTTCGAACAGGAGTCGAATCGGTAACTAAAAATGAAAATTATTATTATTGTTTACAAAAAAAGTAATTCCTAACGGAGCGAGAACTGGAACAAAATCTAAAGCTATTTTTCAGCATTGGAATTTAACAGTAACTATTTTTTATTATAAACTAGAAAGGAGAAAATAGTAAATATTGATATAAGTTATTTCGAATATTAAGCTCTTTAAGTTTGATACGTTACAATTATTTGGCGGATTAGAAATCGCGCAAACTAAAATATCGAAGAGAAAAATCAATGCACAAACAATTTATCTCATTTTTTATCAGCGTATTAAAAATATATTATGGTAAATAGCTACTTAACATATGAGTTTATGGAGAAACAAATATTGTTATTAGCTTTATTAAGTAAACGCCTTTTGGGAAAATGCGAAAAGAAAAGCCGAAATTCTCGAAAAAGATAGTCTAAAAGATTTTTTTAAATGACTAATATTTTAGCAGAGCTTTCGAAAAAGAATATAGTTCGTTCTAAAAGAATTATTTTTTCCTACATTTGGCGAATTTTAAAAATTTGCTTTATAAAATAATTCAAAAATTGCTTTATAGATTTTCAGAGTTATTCTTTTATTCAGAAGAATTTGTTTTTAAATTTTTTTTACAATGCAGACACGTTATTCAATTGTGTATCAATATTTCAACTACAACATGAAGAAGGTATTTATATATAACACTAAGCAATACTTTCGGAGTTTATTGAAACAAAAACCGCGATTCAAATAATTTTCTTTTAGCATAAATGTTTTTCCTATGGACCATGTTGTTGACTTCTGCATTTCATTAAGGATGAAGTACACACATTCCATCTAAACGAAATTCTTTTTCCTTGATATTCCAAATATATTTTTAAAATGAATGTACGGATATCCGGCATTACTGACTTGATGATATGCATAATTTATAAACGCTCTAATGAGGAAAATCATAAAGTATTTTCTTGCTATTGTTTTTTTAAGCATCTGGAATGAAGTTATTTTTAAGTAGATTTCTTAAGAAAGACTACCTATTACATTCTCTCCTATGTTGGAATTTCTGAAAAATATTTGCAGATCTCCGCCGATCATAACCCCTAGAAATCAAAACTACCACCAGTTAAAAACTTCATCTCTCTCTCTCTCTCTCTATCTCTCTCTCTGTATATATATATATACAGAGAACATGAGAACAATACACCAGGCTCTCCCCCTCCTCAAAGAACTATTTAACAAATTCCTTTTCTCGATTCTGTAATAATAAAAAGCGTTTTCTTTTCTTTCAATCTGGAGCCAAACAATTCTTCTGCCTCTTTCAAAAGTCCCAGATCACTAAGTTCAACCTGAGAGATGGACTGAAGTGAATCTCTTCCAGAGGGCTTATATATTCATTGTCGGAGCCTTTGTACCTCTGGATGTTCCGAGTCTGAAGACCCTGAAAAGATGACTTTGCAATTCAATTGAAGGCAAAGGCACTGACACATCAGGTCCATGAGGAACGGGTATTATGGACGATGGAATGTTCATAAAAATCCAACTAAAATTGAATTTTTCAAGAAAACGTGACGTGATAGAATTTTTTCATTATTTGTTTTTAAATTAGCACCAAAAAAACACATAAAGATCAGCTATAAATTCCCTTGTATTTTTTTTCATCGCAGGACTGTGTTATTTTTAGTGAAATCACTACAATGGAGTCTATAAATATATATCACTTTTTTATGGACACGAGAACTTCCATAATTCTACACAAATCTCTTCCAACTATTACATGAAATGGTAGAAAATCTCGGCCAAGTTCGTTAATGGGCAAAATCGACGAAGTGGTGGAAACTGGGAGGGTTTCGTCAAAACCGAAAAAACCCTATAACACCTTAATTGTAATACATGTCAAATCATTTTAAAGTTATTATAACTTCAATGGACGATAACTCAAGGGAAGAAAAAAATAGAGCTTTAGGGAGAAAAAAAAATCATAACTTCGTCAATTCTCAAGATATCAAATTCACTTAAAATTATTATAATTTTTTAACACTATCTACAACTTTTTTTATTGACAAGTTTTTTATATGACCAACTCTTTACCCCCCCCCTCCCTAAATAAAATAAATAAAAAACGACAAAAAATGGTGTGGGGGTGGTGGTTGAAGAAAAAAAAGTACAATGTCGTCAATTCAAAGATATCAAATCCGCTTAAATTTATTATAAATCTTCTTAATATTATCTACAACTTTTACATTGACAAGTTTTTTATAGGACCAATTGTTACAGCAAAAACGAATTAAACTAAAATAGGGATTAAAGAAAAAAATATCGTATTAACATGATTCTAATAAAACCAGCTCTTGCAGAGCTGTAATAGCTATGTGATTGCTTTGTGTAAGCTCTTATAGCTTTTACAAAACAATGAAATTAAAAACTCGTCAAAAGTGGCCAAATAAATTTTTTAAACTGGGTTTATCTCGAAACTTGATTTAGTTTTCGTTGGTGAAATTGGTACTTAACTTCAAAACTTACCGCCACCTGTAGGCCAAGCCGGGAGGGTTTTTATTTATTAAAGGGTTCATTAGAAAAAACTACTACCTTTTAAGTATACAACTAAAATTCATGTTCGAACATCTAAAATTAATGTTCAAATTTTTTATCTTTACCATATAACATGTACCTAATATCTATAAAAAAATATTTTCTTTTTTATCTTAAATTATCGCTGTAATCCAATGTCTTTAAAGGATTCTAAATAAAATCCTACAAATACATTAAACCCAAGGATAAAAAAATTAGTAACTAGATTAAATTTTTTTATGATAATTAAGCTGATAAAAAGTGGAGGTCTGTACTTATTTTTTCTTGTAAGATAAATAATGTTGGCTATATCTTAACAAATATTTACGTTTTTATACACGATTTTTTTTAATGTGGTATATAAACTAAAATTAAACTTTTCAACAAAATCCTTGACAAGTATATTTTGTAGCCGAAAAAGTAAATTTACTTTATTAATAACATAATCTCCAGAAAACTCTAGGTATATAATTAAGACTTTTTGTGTAAATTGTGCATTAAAATTCATGTAGTGAATAAATCAGGAAGAATTTAGCGTAATTTCTGATAACGAGCCTTTTTAAAAGGAAAAGAAGATCGAGTATCAACCACTTCTATTTATTTTTAAATAAATTTATCTAGTCAAATAATGTTTATCTTTTATTATAGATTCTTTAATATATTCATCATACAATACTTTATATGTCTTCTCAACATGTTGTTCTGTTAAATAATTTTATAACCCAAAAATTGTATTCATAGTTTTTACCCGGCTGCCAAGAAGGGTTATGTGTTTCACGCGTATCTGGGTATGTGGATTCCTTTATACCATCGAAACATCGCAACAGCTGGATGGATTTTAATGAATGAGGTCTCTATCGATTCGTCTTAACCGTCCGATCGTTATAGGCTATGTTTTGTTTTCATAAATTTAAAATGGCGGCCGTAAAATACAAAAGGGCGGTAGAGACGAAAATTTTTTTACGCACCCTATTGAGTGGCATATCATTGGATAGGTCTTTCAAATCGAAGACGATGTTTCATTGACTATTTTACAGTCAGAAGCTCCGTTTAAATATTACACAACCTGGAAGCTGTGTAGATAGGTTCTTTATCTTTACTGCAACTCTAATCGTTATAGACATCTATAGGCGCCATCAAAAGAATGCTTATAGATAGGAACTAACAATTAAACACAATTTAAAAAGTAATCAGTACAAGGAAATAAAAAAAATATAAGTAATATAAAAAATAGTTTCTAATTGATGAGAAATAATTAATTAGTTCGTTTTTTACGCAGTCAGGTTTTTTGATTTTTTAAAATTTAATTTTTACTTGTTAAGTAAATGTATCTAGTCAAATAAAGTTTATCTTTTGTTACAGATGTTTTAATATATTCATTATACAATACTTTATTTCTCTTCTCAACATGTTGTTTTATTAAATAACTTTATAGCCCCAAAATTGTATTCATAGTTTTTATAAAGTTATTTGAAAAATTGAGATATTGATTTTAGTATATAAAACATTTGCGATTATGTTACGTATCATGAATAGTTTTTTATTCATATTATACATTATTATGTAAAATGATTGAATATTAAAATATAAAAATACCATAAAAAGTAAATGAACTGGAATATTTTTTTCAATTAGAATTAATAAAAAATATGTTATTATTTAAGCTCAAACGCGCACTTGAATATAATTACAATTATACAGTTATAGATATAAGGAATCCCAAAATGCAATTGATGACCGCTATTAAAAAAGGTCTTCCAGGAAGGTTATCTAAGATGTCAGGAGACTTTTTTTACTGTGGTTCCCGATTTTATTTCTAAGTAGCAGCTATAGATTGCGCTGCAAGCATTTGAGACTCAATGGAGGCCAAAATCGAAATTACCCAGCAATCATGCGTAAGAAGGAAGTTATACATATCTAATTGGCCGTCAAAATAAGGTTGTGTTGGCAAATGAGATATACTCCATATATTTAATCTCCTTTCCTTCGCATCAATGTTGGGTGATTTCTGTTTAGGCCTTGATTGAGCGCCTATTGCTTTCAGAGCCATCTATATTGTCTATTTAAAACTAAAATCGACAATATCAGTAAAAAAAACTCTCGAGATCTTACATAACCATCCTGGAAGATTTTGTTTAATAAATAACACGATCTGCAAGTGATTGAATTTCAAAAACAGTTAGTCCATTTTAGAACACCCGGTGTATTCACAACTATCTATTGATGTGTGTGCATATATTTGTCCTAAAGAGAATGTGTTTATGGTTTAGGATACGTTAGAAAAATTACAGTTTGCTAATTATTGTTCGCAATATATTTTTAAAATTTGATTTGAAAGAAACAGAAGAAGATTTATAAAAAGGTGTAGAAATATTTGGCTTCGATATCAATAAAATGAAGAAAAAATAAACAGTCCTATTTAAAATCATGGGCAGATTTGCAGTTCAGACGCACTAAAACATATATAAAGTATAGATCTCCGCAGATTATGTATAGAAGGTTTTTTTTTTCTTTTAAGGGGAGGTTTATTTCTTTTCGTCTAAATTTTTTCTTTTTTTTTTTTTTTTCTTTTACAATTTTGGTATCCCTTATGTGTTTAGATTGCCGATCTAAAACAGTTTCGTGATATTCCTATTCTATACAATATTTATTCTTTCATTGAATGAATTTGTTGAACGAACACTATTGTAAAACTTTTAACTTTTTTTTTCTCAAAATCCAGTTTTTCAAACTGAGTAACCATATTTCTCTACAACTATCCAATCAATTTCCTTCATTTTCTATTTAAAAGATCTTTTTAATTTTTTCTCTTTGGCATAGGAAAAAAGAGTACTTTTACTTACAATTTGTTTGAAAACTGCATCTCAATTTATTTTTGAGGTATTAATGTTTCTGTAGTTTTAAATCCCATTTCTGTAGTGGTGCTAACTGAAGTACTCCATTTCTGTAAAAAGTAAAATGAAAATAGTAGTTCAAAAGTAGTAGATTACTATATCTTTTTGTTGCCATTTTCGCATAGCAACTGAAAAACAAATTGTAATTAAAATACGTGCTATTTTGAAAAAAATATAAATGAATGATTTCTACTAAAATATGGAACTGTAATAAACTATATTTAATTTTAAGCATCCGTATTAACGTTACAAATAAATGAAGGCATATGAAGCATTAAATAGCCGATTATTTTTGTTGAGTTTGCGACGTCACTTTTTGCTGGGTTTGTGTATTATTACAGGGGACGCCGGATATAGGGACACCATATGCATACTTTTTTATAGATATTGTTTAAGACATTTTCGTAAATGTGAAATTTTTTCTTGACTATGAAATATAATTTAAATATTGAATGCGATAAATATTTAATAATATTTAATAATAAAATTTAAATATTGAAAAGATCTTCTTTATGAAGCTTATAGAACCGAAAAGTATAAACTTTACTAAGTACATTGTTCAATCTCGAGAAAAAAAAAAAAAAAAAAAAAAAAAAAAAAAAAAAAAAAAAAAAAAAAAAGTGGCCTAAAAAACTTTTTTGTTGTTCAAATGATCGTCATTTTTTCAAAAATACCCTGATAACTCATGGTATTTTCATAAATTGACGACCCAATTTGTTTCAGATGATTATGATCGGTGATCGGCGCGCACCTGCTGATACACTCCGTGTGGGAGAGTTATTTATTTATTTATTTATTTTTATACACAAATATTTAATTATGTAAGTGAAATGTCAATAAATATACCACAAAAAGTTCGAAGGTAATATCACTTTCTTAGTAACCGAAAATAAATCATGAAATTCGCGTAAATTTTAGGCCCAAAAAATAATACCTCCCTTCTGTGTAATGTCAGTTGTTCGAACCGGAACTGAATTGAAAAATAAATTTTAAAAAAGGCATTTCTATCGAAGCAAGAACTGGAGCTATACTTAACCTAAAGTGATTTTCCAGTTCCGGAACTGAAAATTAGTTATTTTTTTAATTAAATGTTTTTTAAGGAAAAAATAACAACTATCGACATAAGTTATTTCGTATCTTAAGCTTTTTAAAATAAGATATTGGGTCATCCAGAAATAATGCCTAGATTAAAAAAAAAATCATAACATCGAAACCCTTTATGTTAAATGAGTAATTCTTTCACTACACGATTACTGGTGAACGCAAGTTTGGTTTTAGTTCACCAGAATTCGTTTGCGTGTCTGCGTTATGCGCGGATTAGTTGCTCAGTCGTCAAGGTCAGTTGACGCGCCAGACTGCAGCTGCTCAGTACGATGCCGTTGTATGCCGCTGTACACTGACTATTGACTTTGACTCCACATAGCAAATCACGTAAATCACGCACTGTGCTTTTTGTTGCATGGTCAACATCGTACTGAGTAGGTGCAGTCTGACGCGTCGGCTGACCTTAATGGCTGCGCAACTAATCCGCGCATAACACAGACACGCAAATGAATTCTGGTGAACTAAAACCAAACTTTCGTTCACCAGTTATCGTGTAGGAAAAGAATTACTCATTTAACATAAAAGGTTTCGATGTTATGATTTTTTTAATCTAGGCCTTATTTTTCGATGACTCTGTATATTAACCTCTTTCCTGCGACGACCGAATTCAGTTCAGGCAAGGAAATGCATCAATTTTGGAATACCCGACCGGAGTTCGAGCAAGAGAAAAGACCGGTGTTTCAATTCCGTGATACCCGAACTCAGTTCGTCCAATGCATAATATGTATTTTGCGATTTTCCCAGTAGATGGCGATACTTTTCCGCGAAAAGTACGGCAGTTTCGCGCCATTTGCCGGATTTTTGTAATTTTGCAATTCTTCCCAAACTTCATTAAAACCATTCAGAGAGAAAAAAAATCCATTTTTGGCACGTTTTCACAAATATATCCTGCAGGCAAGGAGTTAAAAGTTGATCAGAAATCGCGCATACTAAAATTAATCTAACAGCCCAAATTCAAAATGTATAGTAACCCACGAAAACTCATTGTCACCTCCAGGTAACACATATTTGTAATCTCAATAATTTGCCGTGTAATTACAGGTTAATTGCATGTAATTGATTACGGTTACACTCATTCAAACACAGAAATTTTGTCAAAAAATGGGATAAGGGCGTTTCCGAGAATTTTAAATGACATGTAATTTTAACTATAATAAATTGCAGACAATTAAACTGTAAATACATTGCACATAATTGTAACTACACATTTTTTTAACTCCGTTTGAAAGGATATCAAGGTTTAGATTTCACTTAATTATGTAACTTAGCGCTTTTATTGGGACCCAGAAAAGATTACCTGATCATTATAAAAAGTCCCATTGAATACAATTAAATTGAAAGTACATTGCAGATAATTGGAATTACGATTTTCTTCAATTCTGTTTGTAAGAATACCAAGACTTAGATTTCGCTTAATTATTTAACGTAGCGCTTTTATTGGGATCTAGAAGGGTTTACATGAACTTTATAAAAAGTCTAATATCTGGCGGATTTTGTCGAGACTAACGAGAAAGACAGCCTACCGCAGTGCATTCCACGTATGTTTTTTTATACATCGCTGGAGTCACGTGATGCCACCAATGAAGCTGTGCGAAAAGAGCATCACGTCACTCTAGCGGTTTGTGAAAAAGGACACGTGGCATGCACCGCAATAGCCTGCCTTTTTCGTTAGCCTCGGATTTTGTAATATAACCTTTGGAATATTTTCCTCCTTTTACCGAACAATCAAGAATTTGAGTTGATTTCGGTTTTTGGAACAAAAATGTTAAAATACAATTAATTTTTCGTATTATTTTGGCTGAAGGTTTACGTTAAGTAACTGTTGAATTGTTATTTGTAGGATCTCAAATGCTTGACACATTTTTGTTGCTGACTTGCTATCTTGGATTTGCGCGTAACATGTATGGTAGGTGCAGTTTTTGTCAGGCAGCTTCTCTTGTAGAAAACCTAGACAAGACTTGAACTTTCGTCAAGTCGTCCACGTGTCGATAGCCAGTGGCACTCCGTGTTGATTGAGTTTGACATAAGAGTCTTTAGTTGAGAGTTCTCCTACGCGGTGTTCAGTTAAATTCTGTTAGAATCCACGACGATCACCTCAATTAAAGGTAAAGACGTATTTTCTAATGATATTGTGTACAGTACTATTTCGAGTTACAGCTGCTATTTTCATAGTAAGCTCGGTTGCATGTCTAGTAGATTTGGGAATACGAACCACGTAGCCATTTTATTTTACGCTGATGTTAGTTTTAGTTAGTGCCCGCCACAGCCTTTTAACCCTTTATGAATTATGAATTCATGAAAACTTAATCTTCTAAAACATTTTTCGTGAATTGTTTAAACTACATTAGAAGATTTACATAATCATTTAATAAATTTTAGAAGGATTTTAGAAGGATTTAGAAGTATTCATTAAATTTGAATTCATAAGGATTTTGTGAAATATTTATAACTCCACTCAAATCATTTATTTTAGATATTATTCTTAGAATTTTGTAGATTTACTAAATGTACAAATATAATGTTCTTACAATAGAAATATAGAAATATTTCCGAATTGAAAAATCCCCACACCCCCAACGGCAAGAAAGATGAAAGAGGCAAAGGCAAAAGAAATCATCCTTTTAAAAATATTTTTGCTCTGTGTAACTAATAATGCTTTTGGAACAAGATAATGTAATGTATATATAACTCATTCTAAACTGTGTTATAAGAATCGATGTATTAAATGAATTTTATAACAAGTTATTTTAATGATACTTATAAGTACCCTCGGTAGATTAAGGGTAAATGAGAATATGTGTTCATTCTGGATCAAAGCTATTTTTATTCAAGGGTTTCAATAGTTGAATTAAGTTTATACTTTGATGATATTTCAAAATAATCATTTCCATTAAAAGAAAATTCAACAAAGATAGTAGAACTTTAGTTATGAGAAAGTATATTTCATTTTATAATTAGGCCAAGTAGTTATAGCGTTGCACTGGTATTACACAGAGTGGCCATAAAAGTATGTAGTAGTTATAAATTTTAACTCATATTGGATCACACCGATTAAATTTTTTTGATTTTTTTTTAAAACTTCAATTATCTCATTAATATGGTGTAATTAAGTAGATACTGGCAAATTTTGAAAAAAAAAAGTTTTTAATTTTTCCTAGCAGTCCTATAAACAGGACATATTAGTAGGACACATAGTAAGGGCATATAAAATGCATACATAAAATAATTTTATGAGCAAATATTTTATTTTACTTTAAAAATACTGTTTATGTTATACAAAAATACCCTATGATTTCTCTAATAAAAGGATAATAATAACGGTAAAATTCTACATTATAAGATCACAATTCTTAAAGAATTTTTTAAATAGATTTTATTTTTCAATTAAATTTCAATTGGTTACTTGTTTTTTCTTTATGTTATAATTTCATGTATTTTAAAGACATCATAACAAAATGCATCCAGAAAATCCTTACCAATTTTATTTAAAAAAATGCATTATTAGCTGTCCTATTTATAGGACAGCTGTTCAATATGTGTTAACAGTATCAATTGTAAATGCTGTAAAGTGTTTGTTCAAGGTCACAAATAATAACGCAAACAGTCTTACACTGTTAAAAATTTCCGTAAAATAATGATGCGTCAACTGTATAATTGACATTCACTTTACTATTTTCATAGATAATTGTAGGAACATCATTTATTTACAAATATTTCGTTCGACCAATGATAAAAAAATCATCGTTTAGCAATGATTCCTGAATCCGGTCGAACGAGTGTTATTTTACGCAACGTTACTTTCCTTGTACCCTGCTTGTAACCAATGAGAACATTTCTCCTCAAGAATCTAGATCTGGCAAAAACAGAAACTTGTTTGTGTTTATTATGGCGGTAGAATGTTCGAACGCTACGTCCTTTCCAGCATTTTTTCCGAACGATCTGCGTGAAAAGTAAGTTCTTTTTTATGTTATTTATATTTATTTTACACGATTTATTTCTAAAGTTATGTTTAAATATCTAATTTAGATTGTTTATCGTCGAACGCAGACATTTTACATTTCGCAACAAAATTGCTGACACCATAACAAGGAAAACATGTAGGTCAAAGATAACTGTTTTGATATTTGATTCATATTTTTAAAATCACTCGATTACAAATGTTATTTTATATTCTTTTGTGGGCTATTTTTCACGTTGCTCTGGAAAGTTTCAATTTTATTTGCGAATTATTTATGTTTTACGTTGTATATCTTCATGAATCACAGGAAAATTAAAAAAAAAAAAAAAAAAAAAAAAAAAAAAAAAAAAAAAAAGGCTGGTATATCGTTCTACTTTTACACTTTGCAAAAACGCAAGTTGTTCCAAAAATTTAAATGCAATCCTATTGAATTTATCGACAAAAAATCTGTGAATTTTCTTAAATTTTAATTTTTACGAATAGGTGGGAATAATTTAAAGGGCAAATAAGTCACCTTTTCTTGAAAATTTCTTGAAATGAACTCTTTGTGTTAAAAAAAAATTGTGTTTTTGCCATACACGGGTGGGGAAATAAATCATTTTACTCCCCACAAGCGAGTAGATTTTCTGAAAATGTGAATCAATTTTTATTTTATTTTTAAACTGCAGGCTGTAGAATATATACCAAAAATGTATTAATTTTTTATTAAGCTATATTTTTCAACCGCCCAAATTACTGCTGTTAAAAACATTGTACTGAATTCTATACTATCTTAAACATTTTAATTATCCACCCCTCTTTTCTCACACTATTTCACAGAAGGTTTGCAATCTAATCCCCTCCTGTCTCCATTCAAGGACATTCCTATACTGGTAACTATGACCTGTACTGACCTTCCCCTGACATTGCATGGAACAGAGTTATCTTGCATGCCATTAGGAATATTAACACAGCCGATCTTCATAACATCATCATTCGATTATGAAGATCGGCTGTGAGATATTAAAGTATGAATATTTTTAAATAATTAGGGACTGAGTCCCCCCCCCCCCTTTTTTTTGGTTTTTTCAGAAAAAATAAAATTCTAACTTTTTTACTTTTTATAAAAATTATTTAATGTCTTATATTGAAATTAATATACTTATCTGAACTAATTCAATTGTCAATACATACTCATTTTAGATGTAACGTAAAACAAATTTGAAATCAAAACTTTATGGTTATTAATCTGTTGTTTATATCACTGTTATTATAAAATCGCCCTCAGACCCAAAAAGTATTTCTGGAAAATTTCAGGCTTATAAGTACTTTGGAGTTTCATTTGCAAATTTTAATGTGCGATGACTTTATTTTATTTAATAACTTCACCTTATTTGCAATCGTTCCTGTATCTTAATTTGTTATTATTTAAAATATACAATAATTTTCTTTTGATAATTTTTCTGTTTTGTCTGTATATGTTCTGTTTGAAAATGTTACTTGTAAATTTGCATTATTATATTATTTGGAGGTAGAGGGGAGATAAAGGAGGACTAAAATAATAAAAAATAAATTTATATTGTATTTCAAATAATGCTTAATAGTGGACCACTGTGCCCCAGTGGGTAGACCAGTGTACCCCGCTTCTGGGGCACACTGGTGCACTTTATGAACATATGCAAATATTTTTTTTTCTGAAAAATGTATTTGAAACTATATTCTGAAAAAATTCTGAGGCATGTAAAAATGTTTAAGGATTGTTCAAGAATATTTTCAGGCAGATTGGACTTTCCATTAAAGAGAAAAAAATATAAACTGCAAAAGTGGTACACTGTGCCCCAGTCTCCCCTACAGTGATTTGCCCAAACACTTTTTTTTTTTTTTAAGAAAAAAAGCATACACTGATCATTATTGTTAGTTTTTTTTAATAGATAATGATCAGTGTATGCTTTTTTTCTTAAAAAAAATGTGTTTGGGCAAATTACTGTAGGGGAGACTGGGGCACAGTGTACCACTTTTGCAGTTTATATTTCTAGAAATAAAATTGAAGATATTAAATTTTATATTTTATTACTTATTGATTAAAATTTTTTGTAAGAGCTTCATGTATAATTGTATTACTTTAAATACTTTAATATTAGCAATAAAATAAGTTTTTATTATCAAAATTACTAGCATAATTTTATCTGTAACATGTAATTCATATACAATTTATCTGAAATAAGAATTCCTTATTTACACTGTTAAATGTACTTTGTAAATGTTATTTTATTTTCAAAAACTTATTTTAGTACACCCCCCCCCCCCCCGAAGAAAAAAATTACATTTTATACTTTTACTTACACTTAGGCATATCAAACTGATTTTCTGTTTGTGAATATGGTAAGCGATTTTCATTAATATATAAAGAATATTTTTGACTTCCACTTTTACATCCAAAGTTCACCAGCCCAACTCGCAATGCTCTATTTTCCCTATAACTAATGAAGTATCTCCAGAAATAGACATTAGTCAAGTAAATTTTATTGCAAAGCAAATTTTGTGTGTTGAAATCTACTCATGATTTAAAACTTGAAATGTGATAGTAAGTAGGGGAGACCAGGGTACAGTGGACCACCCCTTATATTTTAGTTATTTTTAAAGCTTTTCTTTTAGGCTAATTGATAAGAGCACTGGACTGATTACTTATAGCCTTCAGAACACATCGTTAGCTCAGAATGAACCCTTTTATCCTGACTGGTTGTTTTGAGCTCCTAAAAGTAAAATTTTTCATCATCATACTTTTCTTTATTGGGTAATTAAAGGTTATGGATAAATAAGATAAAACAACTTTTTTGAAAAGGTAAAACACTGGTCTTTATTAAATTTAAAAACTTATATGCTTAAAAGAAAACTTTAAATAATATTTTTATCAGCATGTATTGAACTTTAACATGGGGCACAGTGGACCGGCCACTGCTGGGGTACAGTGGTCCACAATGAATACTGCTCCTGTAATGAAGAATTTTCAAAATATTTAATAATCACTTATTCTCTATAAAGAAATATTGTTTTAAAATAGTTATTTAACTATAAAATAAAGTAAACAAAGAAAAATGACAATTTTTTTAATGCTACAATGCATAGATTAGCATTTGGCACACTTTAAATTTCATGTTAGTTTGTATGTTGTTCACATTATAATGTAGCCATCTGACACTTTAGTTTTCTCCTAAATTATGGATAACAGTTCACATGTGATTTTTAAAGTAAGTTTTCTTGTTCAATATAGCAGTTTTTGTTTTGGTTTTTTTTTTTGTGTGTGTGGGGGGGGGGGGGGGGGGAGAAGGAGAGAAATGAAAATCATGCATTGTAGAGTTAACATATTAAGAAATATTTTGTTTTGTATTTACTACATTTGAAAAATATAACTGTAGCCTAATAAGTAATAGATGACCTCACTGGATTGGTTATTTATAACACATGGTCAGCTCATAATAAACTATTTTATCCTATTTTAATCTTCTAATAAATTTTTCATCATCATATTTGTCTTAAATTTTTGCTGATTTTTTTGTACTTAATTAATAATTTGTTTGCCATCACTCCTGTATCTTATATTGTTATATTCAAAATCAAAATATAATAAATTTTTTGATAATTCTTTAGTTTTATATGTTTTTTGTTTCAAAATGCTACTTGCAAATTTGCATTATTATATTATTTTGGAGGTAAAGGGGAAATAAAAAAGAATTAGATTAATTATAAATAGATTTATATTGTATTTTAGACAATAACTAATAGTGGACCACTGTGCCCCAGTGGGTGGACCAGTGTACCCCGGAAACGGGATACACTGGTCCACTTCACGAGTGTATGTAAAAAACTTTTTTTTGAAAAATGTATTGGAAATTATGTTCTGTGAAAATTATGAGGCATGTAGAAAGGTTTAAAGAATATTCAAAAATATTTTCAGGTAGATTGGTCTCTCCGTTAAAAGAGAAAAAAAAATGTTAACTGCAAAAGTGGACCACTGTACCCTGGTCTCCCCTATTGTATGTTTCAGTTTATTAAATTTACAATGCTTAATTCATGGTGCTTAAACATGTAACAAAAGTACTTTTATTTTATTAACATCATTATTGACTAGTGTTGATTCTAGAATAAAACTGCTGCCGAGTAGGAATTCAATAAAAAAAACTCGGTATTCTCAAAAAAGGTACTTTTGTGTTCCGTTCAAAAAACATAATATTTTATACTTGTTTGTCTAGAGCTCCCTGTTATCTGTAAAATTTTGTGATATCTTCCCAAACGATTGGTGGATTTTGTGATATATTCCTGAAATTAGCCGGGAAATTTAATATTTTATTGCCATTGATCAATGAATTTCACATTTTTTTTTTGTTTTTGTTTTTCACAATTGCCCCAGTAGCAGAAAATTCTCCAGGTATCTGCGACAGATATTTCAAAGACAAAAAATAATCTGCAGGTAAAATACTTTTACAATTGAAACGTTAATTAATCAAACAATCACTTACCTGTAGCGTTTTTATGCATTTTATAGTTTTTTATTAATAATAATCTTAAGTTTTTGTATTAAGTAATAAAAAACTAAACATAATATAAAGCAAAATAATGGTTCAATGGAAAAAGAATCTGCAAAAGAGAAAAGAAAATCTGCGATGCCCGTCTCCCGTCTCGAACTTTCTGCTACCGGGACAATTGCCAACACAGCTAGTTTCTGGATTTGGTCCTACAACATATTTTGAAACTCGTAGGTTTTTTTTTTTTCATGCAATTGCCTGATGAATTTTGCAATTTTTTTTTCTCTACAATACTGGTTGACAAATTTCACCCTTTTCCTGCTACCAAATGACTAAATTTACAATTTTTCTTCCTGTAATTGCCTGATAAATTTCATGATTTTTTCCTTGCGACCGATTATTAAATTTCGCATTATTTTTCGTGATTTGCCGCTTCATCTTCTAACTGATTGACAAAATTCATGGTTTTTCCCAGCTAATAATATGATTTAAATAATTAAAATTTAATTAATGTTAAAAGATTCTTTAAAAAATAGGGTAGATTTGCCAGTAATGGACACCCTTCCAGTAATGGACACCCCTTGATGTTTTTAGTTAATAAAAAAATAACTAATAAATATTTAGCTTTAGTTATTTTTTTAATAATTTCCCCTTGCATGTTTTATAAAACTGTGTTGTTGTTGACACTTTTAATCAAACCAATCAGGAAGAAGAAAATAATGTTTCAAAGTTTCGCTGTTTTTCTGTGAAAATCTTAATGAAGAGGCTAAGAGCTGGCTTCGTTTAATTAAGTTATATATTATTTACTTTTTGCAAAATTTGAATGTTTTTGTTTGATTAGCAATAGAAAACTTAGAATTTTATATACTAACGGCTATTTACAAAATTTCATTTATTTTTAAGGTTTTAAGAGGCCATTACTGGGACGGTTAATTAGTCATTTTCCAGTAATGGACACCCCATGTAAACATTGCTAAAAATGCAATTTCAGTAATGTTTATAGTGCATAAAATATTTTGACTTAACTGCAAACCTAAATAATCAAATTTAATTTTTAAATTATACTTACCAAAATGTAATAACACCAAAACTTTTATAAATAGCTGCTTTCAAGTTATTTTATGTGGATTAATAAAATTTTAATATTTTATTTATTTTTTTTATATATATTACCTTGCATATTTTATAATCTGGCAATCAAACCAGCCAGGAAGCAGAAAATATTGTTTAAGAGCACAGTCAAAGAGGGGCTCATAGGGCTTAATCCCTCTCTGTTTAAATAAAAACAATTAAGTTATAGAAGTTATTAAAAATCTATTTTCTGTCTTAAATGTTTCCTTATTCATCTCTGACAAAAAAAAAAAAAAGTAATATTAATGAAAGTTATAGGTAATATTCATGAAACTAGTGAATCTGCAGATCAGTGGCCTCAAATATCATTCTACAGTTTTATTTTTAAATTATTTTATTCAGTATTTAAAATATTCAACTCACAATATCATTTCTTTCCTATTTGTAATATTAATTATTATAAATGATATATCAAGTAGTCTCTGGAAGATTAATTGTTAAAAATAGTGAGACAAAACTAAACACTAATATTCCAAAACTTTTTTTTTTTTAATTGACTTTAAAATCCCCCACTGTTTCAATAATTTGACAGCTGTAATTGCCTGATATTTAGTATTTTAAACTATCATGATTATCACAAATATTTTATTAATTACTGGTATCCTAATTGTTAAATTTATTTTAAAATAACCATTTTGTTTCATTAGTATGTATTCATTAAATTCTGGTTCTAAATACAATCACAAAAACAATTATATTTATTGCTTTTTAAGGGGTGTCCATTACTGGGCTAGAGGGTGTCCATTACTGGGTTTTTGATATATTTCTGTTATTTAAAATTAAATTTTGATTTATATTGGGAAATGAGACTATAAGAATGGTTAAATATTGTTGATATGTTAATATAATATTGAAAAAACAGGAATATAATAATTATAACTATTAATAAAAAAAATAATTTTCAAAGAAATTCCTTAAGGGTGTCCATTACTGGCACATCTACCCTATATAGAAGAATCATAGATTTAGCTAAATATACTAGAAGCTTGTGTATACCATAGTAATTTAATTAAAAATGTATTGAGTTTCATTAGGGACTCATATATAACATTATCAACTGTTTAATAACTTTGGACTACCCCCCCCCCCCTTCCCTCTTTTGGATATCATATAATATCAGCCTGCCAACCCCACCACCACCACCTTCCCTAATGATATCGTTATCAATGTCTAAAATTATTTTGATTTTTGCATTTTTTTCTTTTGCTCGCAGTGATGTACAGATATAGCTATACATTATTATTCTGATACTTTTTGGATTCAAATGAAAACGAGTTAATAAAATATCACAGTTATATATATAAAATAACTTCATATCAAATAAATAACACTTAAAAGAAATAGGTACTATTTAAAAGTATTTAATAATAACTTTTTGTTACATAATGCATTCAACGATATGTCCTCTTGCACACATACCCCTGCAAATGGGGAGGGAAGGGGCAGGCAAAACTTCTATCAACAAAACAGGTGAATAACATTTTTTTTTTCACTTTTCTTCACTAGTAAACACAAGTATAATTTCAAACTTCAGAAATAGTTTCTCAAACAGCGGATTATATATGCATACACATATGACAATAGAATAGGAATGCCAAACGTTAGAGTATTCCACATTTTGGAGTTAAATAATTTTATAGTCATTTAATGATTTTAATAACTTTGTATTTTCGTAAAAACAGATAACAGACTAAAATATATATATCAGGCTATTTTCATGTAAAGAACAAATTAAAAATTAAAAGAGAAAATTTTGTTCGGATAAAAAGTGATAACAGTATGAAAAGACAAATCTCTCTTCCCCTAGAGATATATCACAATATCATGTGCCAGACCCCCCTTCCCCCTAAAGTGATAACATTTTATATGCATATCCTGTTATCAGACTGTTCATCTATTTGCTTTTAATTGTTCACCAATTTGCTTTTGATTGTTTATTTATTTGCTTTCAGGATTTAATTGGTGAAGTTTTTTGCTACTTCTCAATTTAAAGTTTGCGTTTTCGATAAGTCTTCATAACAAAAAATGTGGTATGTATGGTTATGCTTAAAGTATTTTAAAATTGTATTCTAGAATTTAACATTTTGATTATATTAAACTTTGTAAAGTTGAAAGAATTTTAATTCCTTTTTGTCCTTTTAGCAGTAATTTAAAAAGTGGTTTATTATTATTATAAAGAAGATTATTTGTGAATTGTCATATTATATATATATATCATCATCATCATCATCCGTTTTCAATGCACTGCTGGATGTAGGTCTCCCCCAGATTTTTCCAATGTTTTCTTTCTAGTACTTTAGTCATCCAGTTTACACTGGCTACTTTTCTGATTTCATCACTCCATCTTACTTGAGGTCGTCTTCTTGGTCGTTTTACATCTCTGAGATACCACTGTAGGGTGTTTGTGCTCCATCTATTGTCTTGTCTTCTATATATATATATATATATATATATATATATATATTCTTAATGTCACTCTCCCTCTTCCGTCCGGACTGTCATGCTGATTTATTATCTTAATCTGCAGACCTTAATTTGGGTGTATATCTTAAAGTAACCATAGTTGGGTTTTTGACATCAAAAAGAGGTTTTTGACATGACATGTCATAACTGACAAAAAGTGTCAAAAACCTTATACACTTTTTTTTTAGCAATCATTAGTGAAACTTTATATTAAATCAAGCTAAACACTGAATAAGTAATAATTTTATATGTTATATAAATAATTTTTATTTAGTTATTCACTATAATTAAGTTGTAATAAAATTATAAATCATAATTCAAATTATTTGTCAGCTGTCACGCCAGAAAAAAATGGCAAAAAATATTGAAAATACTATTAAATTCATTTTTCAAAGTAATTCTTTATTACTATTAAGTGTACAGTTTATTATATAAAAATTTAGCTGATTTATGCTAAAAAAAAATAAAAATAAAAATAAAAATGTGTAAAGCTAAAGCGGCCACTAAGCAGTTACTGATCATAAGTTACCTAGATTTTTAATGATTCTACATGTTTGTTTTTGTAACTTAAGAGGATGAGGGACCATAAAAATTTTTTTTTTTTTTTTTTTTTTTTTTTTTTTTTGTAAATTTCACTTTAAATATTATTCAAGGGTACATTATATGCATTTATCACAGAAAAAAAAAATAATGGTATTTTTGAGAAGAAAGTGGAATTTTAGTAAAATTCCAATTTTTTCTCAAAAATAGGTACCATTTTTTATTTATTTATTTATTTTTTTTTTATGATAAATAATGCCATAATGCATATAATGTACCCTTGAGTAATATTTAAAGTGAAATTTACAAAAAATAAAATTTTACGCTTCGTCTTAGAAATATCCGAAATGCCCCCTGCGCATTCCATATCAATGAAAATCCCCAATATTTTTTTTTATAAAAGTTTGGTTTATATATATGTAAATAAACTCTGCATCAAATTATATGCATTATGGCATGCATTTATCACAAAAAAAATTATTTTTGAGAAAAAAAATGGAATTTTACGCATCACGTTGTCTTAGAGTGGGTTGATTTTTGACGGCCAGTTATCTACTCGAGGGATATAGGCCCTATGGGAAGTGCCCTCCGTGGGGGTGTCTCTAAGGGAACCTAACCCGTATTTACGCATGGAAAATCCAAGGTTTCGAAGAAAACCACAAAAACTCCGAAACGGTTAGGCCAACGGGTGCGATTGGGTTCGAACCCAGCACTTCCCGTCTACCAGCTTCGAGAGCAGAACCTCTCAGCCACTGGTGGGGCCGTCGTCTTAGAAATCCTCAAAATGCCCCCTGCGCGAATTTTATATATTTGAATATAAAGGTATATATAAAAAAAAATAATAATAAATTTTTTGAAATTTTTTTGAAAAATTTTCAAAATGTTTCATTTTTTTTTTTTTTTTTTTTTTTTTTTTTTAACCTTTTTATTCAATTATATAAAATTCGATGCACAGTTTTATTTGTATATATAAACCAAACTTTTATAAAAAATATTGGGGATTTTCATTGATATGGAACGCGCAGCGGGCATTTCGAAGATTTCTAAGACGACGCGTAGAACTCCGTTTTTGCTCAAAAATAAATTTTATTTATTTTGTGATAAATGCATGCCATAATGCATATAATGTATTCTTAAATAATATTTATAGTGAAATTTTCAAAAAAATAAAATTGATTTATAAGGAAGGTCCCTCGTCCCCTTGAAACTTTAGATATAAACCACAATTGCGACACAAATATTCTCTGAGTAAATGATTTATAATATGAAATCAATGTAATTAAACATTCTTTAAATCAATAACTTAAAAGAAGACAGTTTGTCATTTTCAATATTTACACATACATAATATGTGCATATACATATACATACATGTGTAGTTTCAGTTTAATTATTTAGAACAATTTGTTTATGTTAAATTTTATTTTTATACATTATACAATAGTCCCTACATTTTTTTTTTTTTTTTTTTTTTTTTTTTTTTTTTAGTTTGTAAATGATGAATAGAGGAAAGCAGCTAGGACATGGCTACTTGAAATAAAGGCAAATTTTCTAAGATTTGTCATTGTTTTTGAAACTGAATCCCCACCATACCCTGATAGTAAATGATTTGTTATGATGTCAAGAACCCTCATTAAAAGGGACGCAAAGCAGGAAATAAATCAAGGGAGAAGCGAGACAGAAGGTAAGTTTAAGCTATTTCTAGTGCAAACAGCTTTACTCCTAAAAGGTCTTGGAACTTTTTGGGTTAGTAAAATCATTTGGAATGGTGTATTGCTGCAGAAATTCTTTATTACTTTAATAAATATAGAATAATAATTTTACAATTGCAATTTTCATAGCACTTTGCTCTTGTCTCCTTCTCCAGAGATATACCTCTGTTATTAGGAGGGGTGGGGGGGGGGGAGTTCTCATATTTCAAAGCAATAATAGAAATTTTTAAATGTTATTTTATTATGCGTTATTGTAGTTCAATTTCATTTGTGTTATAAAACCAAAATCTGTAAATAATTTCACAAGATAAACATACATTTTATTTTTTCTAAATCACAAAGTTGCCGTTTTGGGGGGAAAAAATTCTCATTATTAGATTTTTGAAATTTTGCCAGAAAATTTCATTGTATATTCAGTAACACGATTTTCTAATTTAAATTTTATTAGCTTGATTTTAATCAGTTACTTTTTATATTTGATTTAAATCTAACAGTTCGAAGAAGTTGTTATATTTTGAATTTAGATCAAGATATTTTGTAATAAATATTTTGTTTTGCCATAAACTTGCTGCATATTTTAGGAGTTGATGAGGGAAAGGGGGCATAAATCCATGTTTAAGCTTTTTTTAAAATCAAGTGTTGAATTATAAAATAAAAGTGCTAATAGAGAATTTAAGCTAAAATTTGTCAAATGATTAATGCATCTGTTTGACTATTAATAAATATCTAAATTTGTTAGGAAATATTTTCATGTGAATTTTTCAGTTATTAGTAAAACAATGCACTTTCTACTAGGGGAAGGAAATTTTTAGGCTGAATATAATGCTTTGTAATGTATTTTTAATCAGAGTGATAGAATATAGGCAAATACAGTTTGAAATTTTTTTTTCATATCTTGCCTTATATTTTAGGAAATTGAATAAACTATTCTCTTTTTTTTTCTTTCTTTTTAGTATTTTTTGTGCAAACTTTGAAGTTGTTACTAGATAATCATTTAATCAATCATTTGTACACTAATTGATACTCATTTTGTTTCAAAGGGTATTAAGGATTTTTAATTTTCTAAAGTTTATAAAGTTAATTTATTCATAATTTGTGGTGTGCATTTGCCCTTGCACATATGATTCAAAAACAAATGTTTTTTACTGGCAACTAGAAATTTTTTCTGTCTGTTTCTACAAATGTATGTGTGCATGAGTGTATGTGAAAAAGACTTTGATTTTTTTTTTTAAATTCTTTGTATTTAAAAAAAGTACATATATTAGGGATGCACCGAATATTCGGTATCTATTTGGTATTCGGCCTATTCGGTATGACCGAATAGCTAATTATTCGGCATGCCGAATATTCGGTTTGGCCGAATATCGAAACATTCGGCCGAACTGAATACTTAAAAAAACTTTTAAAACATATATTTCAAAACCTTATACAATTTCTACGTTTAACAGTCAACTTATAAAGATATTCAGAATAATTAGAAACAAAATCATATTTAAATAAAAGAGAATGTTTTTACATTATTTATTTGATGTTTGTTAAGTATTATTTAAAAAAATTAGCCAATCATGAGGATTTTCATAGGAATTAATTATGTACCAATGCAAGTTCCTCAGCATTGTCCAGTAAATAATCTGTTTCTTGCTAAGATTTTAAGAACAACGTTTACAATCTCTGAAAATGATTACCCACTGCAGACACCGATCTAGGATGCATTTAAAAACTTCCTTGCTTAATCAAAGGGAGTAGAACAGTTATTCTTGCTAAGTTGTCACCATATAAAATTCGAATCGATTGTATTATTTATTAACTTTTACTTTAGTCTCTTCCTGACAAGCAAATATATGATCCTGTACAATTTTTCTTCCAATTTTTTCACAATCTCTCTTTTATTTTAAAATGTTTGTTTTAGAATTTAAGAAAATTTTATTCATTTGTTTTAATTCTCAGAAGAAGCTATGAAATTTAAAATTTTATTAATTAAAATTTTTTTCATAACTATCCTCTTCGTAAATAACTCAAAGCAGATTTTTTTCAACATAAAGTTTACTTGAAAAAAGCTCTTGTTTATTAGAATAAAAATTTCTGTTTTAAATATTATGCAAAATTATTTTAAAATTTAACATTTTAATGCCTTTAAACTTTGAAATATAAAAGTATTCGACAAGCCAAATATTCGGTATTCGGCCGAATAGTTACTATTCGGCTGGCCGAATATTCAGTATTCGGCCTAGCAGTTACTATTCGGCTAGCCGAAGATTCGGTATTTGGTTCGCCTGTTGGCCGAATATTTGGTATTCGGTCAAAATCACTATTCGGTGCATCCCTAATATATATATATAAATGAGGTGAATCCAAGCAAAAATGGAGTTCTTTTGAAGGTCTCTTCAAAAAGTTCTTTACTTTAACTCATTGAGGCACAAGAAATGGTCTTTGTAATGTTGAACTCACATCATAATTTTCTAATAAAATTTTCTGATACTAAGAAAATGCAAATTTACAGCTTTTTTCACCAAGTTTATAAAAGTGCAATTTGATTTGTACAACATGATGATGACATACAACTTAAATATGCCCATTTGTAAACATGAAATACAAAACTTTGGCTATTGCAGTTATCCATATTATTCTGGAAAAGTAGTATAAACAGTGAAGAGATAAAAATAAGGTCATTTGAGGTAAAGTAATTGCAAAAAATATTTAATCTACAAAAGAATTACATAGAACACGCAAACAGACATTGCTCCCAGCGTTTCAAAAACAATTTTAACAATAAAATTGCAAATTATTACTTATAATGGAATTTTAAAACACTTATTTCACTCCATACCAGGGGTCTTTCTAAAGAAATATGAAGTAGAGACCTCCTATTCTCTTTTGTGTACTGAACTATATATTCCTCATTAAGACCCCAAGAAATATATAATTTGTTGTCTTGTTCAAAATTCTTGTTCCAATTCATATAGTTTGTTACTATTACTAATTTAAATTCGATAAACTTTTTTTCTTCTAAATTCATAAATCATCAATAACTCTGTTGGCAAGACTTTTAATTGTAGTTTCGGGTTTACATTTCTATTTTTTCACATCACTTTAAAAATTCCTTGCATGACAATTAGTATAAAGTAAACATAATATCCTAAAGTTGTTTATTTTTCTTTTACTATATATTAATTTATCAAATTAATTTTTAATAAGTCTTATTTCTACAGCACTATATTGTTTTAATGTCAAATGTTACATAAGAAAATGTAATAAAATCAGGGTTGCAAAAAAGCCGGTTAAAATTAAAAAAAGCCAGGCCAGTGACTTTTATTGGTTTTAACCGGCTTTTTTTGGCCAAAATTGGCTTTTATACAATGAAGCATTTTAATTATAAACAACACATTTTGATGTATTTTTTAATTAGTTTTAAAGACATTTAATTGAGGTAGAAATCAATATATCCCAATTTTTCAATAATGAAGATATTAATATTAGAATAAAAGGCCATACCAATTGCTTTGTCTGGTTTATACTGCACTTAACACCTTTTTTTATTTTTACTGCTTTATATAATTAAAAAGGACAACGGTTGCTTAGTTATATATTTTATTAACTAATTTTAAGGGATATTAATAATTCAAGTCTTATTTTATTTCTCATAAATTTAAAATCACACATAAAATCACTGAATAAAAACGTCATTTCTCTCTATTAAAACAGTATTATGTAATAATATTATGTACAGTAGTATGTAGTAACATATGCATTAATTTATGCATGAATATGCACTATTTTAAATAGTCACTAGCTTTTCAAAATTTAATTCAACAAGTTTTATTTGGAGAATTTTTTTTTTAAATTGTTCTCTTTATTTTATGCACTTACATGTACTAAAATTTCCTCAAATGTTATATCCTTCCTAATTTCTCTTTCAACATTGTCCATTCTATGATTTTAATCTGTCCGTATTAGGACTGGGCGATGTAGAAATTTCTTAAATCGATTTATCGTCCATCTAACATCGCGATTTAGTGCTAAATCGCGATTTAACACTGATTTTACTTTTTAGAATCTGGAAGCCTATTTTTTAATTTTTAATAACAAAATACGGTCTTTATGTGCCCCCCCTCCTGTATTACTTAGTATACTTAGCTTTTAATTTTTCAAATAACTTTGAAAAGAGGTATATTTTACACATAAAAATACTTTGAATGTTCCAAAACACTAGTTTTTTTTTTTTTTTTCAATTTTAAAAATTAGTGACCTATTTTAATACATTCTATAAACTCATTCATTAAGAAGTAATATAAAAGAAAATGATTTTTTTTTTTTGTCTGACTTGTTATGCCTGCTACAATCTAAATTCCTTAAGGGGGGGGGGGGGACTTCCCCTAGCCCACCCAAATAGCACTTCATTGCTAACAACCTACACACACACTTTTTTTTTTTTTTTTTACTAACACAGATTTAAAAAGTTATTGAGGTAAAACAGAAGCACATTAAAAGAATTCAATGATGAATTTAACTATTCATTTATCATGATGAGAAAAGTAGTGTAAACAAAAAATAATAATAAATAAAATAAAGGGGGGGGGGAGGTATGAGAAATAAGGTGCAATTTTACATCTTTTTAACTTTTAGATTATAATAAGATTTGTTTAACATAAATGCTTGCATTTATATAGCGGATGGAGAAGGATTGAAAGTTGGAGCACATTACTGAAACTGCTGATTTCTTTTCGCGGCCGTTGCCATCCTTTAAGATTAGTAATAAAATATAATCTTAAAATAATCTCTTTTTAAGGATAACAAAATATCGAAAAAACAGAAAATCGCAGATCTGCAGAAAAATCTAATGAATGCCTCCTCCACCCCTCCCTCATTCTGCTGTAAAAATAAAGTTACTTGACTCATTACAGAACTTTATTAAAGTATTTTTAATTAATTACAAAATAATAAATTAAAACTAAAATATTCCCATAATACTCAAACATATGAAAATTAATTTTTCGTAAAAGTAATGCATAAAAATATAAACTAAAAATGGATGAATTTGGATGTAAATAGTGAATCAATTTCTGCAAGATACTCAATCCGCGTGCCTGGCGCTGAAATCGGATGTCAAACCTGATGCATGACTATTTTAAAATATTTTAATTACAGAATAATAGAAAATAAAGAATATATAATTTCATTAATTACAAAATAATAGAAAATAAAAAATAAATGTTAAAATAGTACTAAAACGTGTGAAAAATGAATTGTTCATAATAAAAATGCATAAAAGTATAAACTGCAAGTCGATGAGTTTGGATTTTAAATATAAAACTTTATTATTATTATTTTTAATCATATAAATGCTGAATGAATTTCAGGAAAACAATCTTTTGAAACAATGAAGGATTCTACTTTAAAACATTTTAATTAATTACAGAATATTGGAAAATAAAAAAATACATATTGCAATATTACTCAAATATTTGAAAACTTAATTTTTCATCAAAAGATTGCATTAGCATATAAATTGAAATTCGATGAATTTGGATTTTAAGATCTAAACATTACTTTTTCCTTTCAACTTTCCACTATATAAGTTCTTAATTTCTGAAAAATACACATTCCAATCTCATAAACTCTGAATCTTGTTTACAAAATAAATAAATAAATATCAATTTTTACTTAAATCATCGTTTTCTTAAACCACCTTTTTCTTAAATCGGAGAGGATTGAGGCTCGATGTTTTTTTAAATTGGATCCTGCTAAATCGATTTAACACCAGCTTGCCTTTTCTTAAATCGGAAAGCATGGAGGCTTGCGATGTTTGCTTAAATCAGATCCTCCTAAATCGATTTAACACCAGCTTGCCTTATTTTTCTTAAATCGGAAAGCATTGAGGCTTGCGATATTTGCTTAAATCGGATCCTCCTAAATCGATTTAACACCAGCTTGCCATGTAAGTGTAGATACATCAAAGTAGATAAATCGTTTTTCCGATGTTAGCTCTGAATCAGTATTTTGTTTTAAATCGATTTAAAGCCAATGGCTAAATCGCGATTTAAGACAAGGGCTAAATCGCGATTTAAGATAATGGCTAAATCGCGATTTAAGACATTAGCTAAATCGCGATTTCCGATTTTAGCTTAAATCGATTTAAGTCCAATGGTTAAATCGGGTTTCCGATGTAAGCTTTAAATCGATTTAAGAGTTAAATCGATTTAAAGCCCAGGCCTAGTCCGTATGGACATATCTGGAAGACGTTACATAACAGCTTAGTAGCAGAAAAACCTTACATATATCATTTTTATAAGTTATCAGAATATCAATTGCTTATTACATATTATCGATTGTTTATTATTGCTCAAGTATTATATAAGACAATTTCAGATATTAAATACATATAAGCTATTTAGTTTTAATCAATTTTTAAAGTAAGTATCAGTATATGTAAGAATGTTTCTATTTTAATGTGTGACATCCTCTTATTCTTTCATATAATCTTTAAAATGTGTGGTATGTATAGAGCTATGATAAAGAATTCCAAACCAATACTTTAGTCTAATTTAATGTATTCTTCTGAATATTCATAATTTTTTTTTTTTTTTTCAGACATAATGCCTTCACAGTTTCATTCTAGCAGTTATAAAGTCTTATTTATTTGACAAAATTTAATAGAAGTTTATATTATTTTCGTAGAAAATATTTATAAGTGTATTAAAAATAAATTAATCCAAATTTTATATGAATTATCTATAAACCACCTTTTTGAAAAATAAAAGCCGACTTTTTTTAAGCGGTTAAAACCATAAAAAGCAAGCCGGCTTTTTTTGGCCTGGCTAAAAGCCGACAACCCTGAATAAAATTATCAAAAAAGTAAAAACAAAATTGCTATTTGTTTGCTAAGCCTAACATCTTAACTATTTTATTCCAGTTATGTTTTTTTTTTTTTTTTTTTTTTTTTTTTTTTGCTATAAAATATAACTATTAAGTTATTCTGTATTAAAAAATGCAGAAAGTTAATTCTAAGTGTTTTATGCAATATAATAGATAAATAAGCTGAAAATAAGTTCTTATTTACTTTAAATCTAAAGTTTTTCTCCTCATTTCAACCAAGTTTTCTTATCCACGATTTTAAAATGACTACAAAGTATAATAATATAACAGGAAATATTTTATTATTCATTATTAAATTTCTGATAATTCTAACACACTAATTATGTAAAACAATTGAAAAAAAAATAGTTTGTATTTTTCATGAATTTAATTTAAAAACCTGCATATTTTACCCTCACTTGATCCTATGCAGTTCTTTTTCGTGAGACTGTACTGCTCAAAGAATGCATTGAGCTAAGGGTTGTGGTTTCTGTTAGTCAGCTTTCCCCTTTTTTAGCCTTAATATGGTTTTATAAAACTTTTTCTATAAATTACTTTTGTATTTTCTTAGAAAAGTTATTTGAATGTATTATATCAAAGTATCATTGTACTATAGCCAAGTTTAATGCATTTAACTTTTTCTTTAAGGTACCCAATGTTGATTAACCCTGTGTGTGAAACAAAGTACAGAAAATCAGTTTTCATAGTTAATTATAGTTCTGTAATATGTCCAAGCCAATGCAAATTTTTATAAAAAATAAAATGCATTCATGTGTAAAAGCAATTTGTGTGTATAAATATATAACAATGCGTTATAATATAATGTAATTTATTTATTGTAATAAATATATTTCTATGTTTTAATTGATTGTTTTGATTATTTGTGATTCACAATAATCTTTATTTTTTTTTTTTTTAATTTACTAAAAACAGATATCTTGATTTTTAAGTACGTTTTTTTTTCTCTAAATACTCGTACAGCAATATTTTTATTGCATTTTAACTGATTTAATAAAGTCAGTATTTAATTAATATGTAGAAGTTTTATTAAATAGTAAAAATTCTAAATTTATTTTATTCATTTTAATTTATCAATCTTTTTTTTGTATTGTTGTAGAAAATGACATTAATAATTTCTTACTTATAAATGTTTTTATAGCCTGCTAAACTTCTACATATTTATTTGTGAAGACCCATTAAGTAAACATGTATTCCACTTGAGTACTAAATGTAAATTCATACACTTCAAAATGTCTGGTTGTGCTGTAACTAATTAAGTCATTCAGGAAATAAGTTGTGAATATTTAGATATTGTCTTAAGTTTTTTGTATTTGTTTGTCTAGGCTTGTTAAAAAAAAAAAATCTATGGTAAGTTTTCAAATGTATAGATATTAAAAAATATATTTTTTTATACCTATAAATTACATTTAAAAAAACACAAATATAGCAATTTGTATATTCTTTCTACATCAACTGGAAATCTAAATATTCATAACTTATTGTGCAACCTTACTATTCATAACTGATTTCATTAACCCTTTAGGCTCCAATGGTACTGTAATGTACCATTAAAATAATTTGTTACAAGATTCATTTAATACATTGATTAGTAGTAGTACAATTTAGAATGAGTTATAGATACTTTTCTTTATCTTGATCCAAAAGCATTATTGGTTGCAAAAAACAAAAATATTTTAAATGGATCATTTCTTTTTCATTCTTTCTCATCTTTTCAGCTTTCTTGATGTTGAAAGATTGATGAGGGAGGGGGGGGGGGTTAAGTTTGGAAATATTTCTATTGTAAGAGCATTATTTTTTATTACATTTCCTAATTCTATAAAATACTAAAAAAAAAAAAAAAAATTTAAATAAAAGATTTAAGTGGAGTTATAAATATTGCACAAAATACCTATAAATTAGAATTTAATTAATTAATTTTAATTGGCAAAATCCTTCAAAAATTTATTAAATGATTGTGTAAATCTTCTAATGTAGTTTAAAAAATTCATAAAAAATGCTAAGATGAAATTTTCATGAATTCATAATTTCAGACATAAAGGGTTAAAAACCCCAACACACTGTAATAAACTTCTCAATGATACTCTAAAAAATATATGCTAAGTTAACTATATACAGAGTTTCTAAGTCTATTATTAGTATTCTAAGTTTTAAACTATATACTAAGTTTTGCAAGAATAACAAAACACTATTTTTCAATAAAAAAAAAAAAAAAAAAAAAAAATTACAAAAGTTTGATTTGCTGGACAGTGGCAGTTTTAAACATTTAACTGAAAGTAAGAAAATTTAGATAGATTTGTATGTTGAGAAAAAAATAAAAATTCTTAATTTCCAAGTAAGTAACAAGAATCTCGGCAATAATTATAAAATTTTGGTCAATTTTATTAATTTTACATTATTCTTTGGAAATATATGAAATTTTTAAGTACATTGAAGTTCTTGTTTAATAAATATAACATTATAATATGAACAAAATCCCTTGTTATATCATGGATAATAATCTATTTTGTATGATTAAGAAATTCTAGTCTAGCGCAGCAAAGAATTTATTGTTATATGGCCAAAAGAAAAGTTGCCTCCTGATCAGGCATAGTCAACATTATGTACTATTAACTTTTTATATTTTTTAATATTTATTTATTATACAAGAACTGCTATTTTTTTTTAAAAAAAAGACTGTGTATGTATACATTAGTAAAGAATAAAATCGATTTGACCAATTTGACACATTTTTACGTGTGCTTCCAAATATTCTTGTTATATGAAAATCAGAATTTTTATTTTCCATTTATTACATGCATTTTTAATTTATAGTTTTATGACTGTAAGATATATATGTATGAACTTTTGATTGTTTTGTTTTTAATATAGTCAAAAAATCACACATATATATTGTAAGGTTATATAACAAACTGAAAATATGGTTAAGTAACTGTTCTAAAAATTATAGTCAAATGACTGAACATATCCAAAGTGTTGCTGAATTTCACTGACAAATTCAAAGGGATGATAGTGGTTATTTAACTGTATTATGATTTTATTAACACATGACTGTAAAATATCTATTTACGATCATTTAATTGCATTATGGATTTATTAGTATGTACCTGTAAGGGTTTTGCCGGATTTGGCCTACACATTCAGAGGGCTGATAATAATCATCAAGAGGATGAAAAATTACCATAGAGCATGATGTGGTCACTAACCACATTAAGTGGAAGAAAACTGCAAAAATAGTTATGAAGAGTGCAACATTGAGTGGAACAAATAAATAGAGAAATACTTATTTGACATAAGCAGGATTACAATGCAGTACAGTTAAACGTCAAAGGATACGAGGCATTTTTATAGGAAATGTTTGAAGTTTCATGTTTAAAGATCATTGCACCGAAATCTTTCTGTAGATATCTGCTGTGCAATTATCTTCTTGGCTTCAACTTCGAACAATTCCTATAAAAATGCCTTGTCGTGACCTTTCTCATGTCGAACTGTTAAGCATTGTAATTCTGCTTAGGTCAAATAAGTGCATTTCTACTTATTATTTTTTTCACTGACCATTACTCCCTTCATAAATATTTTTGCGATTTTCCTTCACTCAATGTGGCTTAGAACATGGAAAGGTGCATGGCAATTTTTCATCCTCTTGATGCCTACAATCACCCCTCTTTATTTGTCAGTCGAATTCGGCAACACCCTGTGTATCATTATTAATAAATCCATAATGCAATCAAGTGACCGTATTTTACAGTCATAAAATCCTAATACAGTTAAATAACCATTTTTTAAAAATACGGTCAAAAGGCCATACCATGTATATTTCAAGGTCAAATGCAAATTTATTCTTAATATGGTTATATAACCATTTTCTAAAAATATGGTCAAATGACCATATATATATATATTGTACGGTCAAACGATTATTTTGACCCTTTTACACATTTACGGTCAAATGAGCATTTTGACCTTTTTATACAATTAGGGTCAAATGACCATATATATATTTTTTACGGTCATATGGGAATATATATATAATATGATTAAGTAACCGTTATCTCTAAATACGGTCGAATTTCCGGACAGAATGCTGCCGTTCAAACGACCGTTTTCTGACGATGAAATTTTTAACAGTGTACAAACAACGTTACTTTTGCAGTAATGGGTAGTTAATTTTCGACAGAATATTTTGTTTAATTGTTTTTATGGTTTTATATAAAAGTAAACATTATAAACATATATTTTTTGAAGATTCATGATTTTTAATTTATTTTTATTGTACAGAATGCTACTTTTTTGCTTCCTTTACATGTTACAGATAATTTACTCTATTATCATCTGCACTTATTTTGTTAATGTGATATATACGTATTATTCAATCAGTATTGTATTTTGTTTCTCTGAAGATACCTTTAATTGAAAATAAAATTTTATTACGAAAAAATTACAATAAAAAAATCTGTTCGAATTGCTGTTACAAGATCCTCCATTTCAATAAAGTTATGCGCCATAATTTCCGAAATTTTCCGACATCTATTACTTAATAAAAAGATACGGAGACAGGATTCCTTTTTAATTATGTTCTTAGTCGTGAATGTACACACTGTCAATCCATTAATTTTGAAGTATTCTCACTGAACTAGAAATGGTTTTGAATATTATGCATCTCCTTCTCTTGGGTTAAAAGGCAAGCATAATTTATATATTAAAAATAGGTTTTTAATTTATACGTATAAATATTTTGTCAATCCATTAATTTTGAAGTATTCTCACTGAACTAGAAATGGTTTTGAATATTATGCATCTCCTTCTCTTGGGTTAAAAGGCAAGCATAATTTATATATTAAAAATAGGTTTTTAATTTATACGTATAAATATTTTGTCAATCCATTAATTTTGAAGTATTCTCACTGAACTAGAAATGGTTTTGAATATTATGCATCTCCTTCTCTTGGGTTAAAAGGCAAGCATAATTTATATATTAAAAATAGGTTTTTAATTTATACATATAAATATTTTGTGTGATAATTACATAAAAAAATTTAATATCCATATTAAATAAACGTGCTATTATAAAATAAAACAATCGGTATTTCCTTCCTCTGTTGCTCCACTATTCAGGAAATTATCTTCTAAATCCTTAGAAAATAGATGAGAACTAAATAATGAGACGCTTATATATATAACTGACTGTATATATCTTAAAATAAGTGCAGCATGAATATTATTTTGGGAATGAGAATTGTGACAGCGTTTCTGTCCCATACATATAATTTTTATTCAAAATTAATTAAAAACATAATTTTTACTTTTAAAATCACATTATCCTCCCCCCCCCCTCTTTCTTATGCTGAAATATGTAATTAAATTCATTTCTCAAAACCATCCAGCTTTTATTAAAAGGTTTTCTTTCTAAAAACATCTTTATTTCCAGCCGCAAGGATTCATTCCTTTTTTTTCTTTTCCGTAGCTGTCAGCTACCGCTCCCAGTGCAAAGAAATAAATAAGAATTAAATGGCACATCTGCTAGTATCAAGGTCTGCATTTAATTCCATCGGATTTTTGCGCGCCACATTGATAAGAATTTTTATCTCTACTAATACGTGAACGTTGCATATGTATTAACAATTAAAAAGAAAAATGAATAGATCTTATGGGAAGCATGTATTTATCGTGCTTTGTGGTCGAGCTAAAAGCCAGATGCCTGTGATTTCTAGAATTTTCTCAGGCAGCGGTCTTCTTTGTAAGATCTGTTGTATAAACAAGTTTCGCTTTTCTGACTCATTTCTCATCGTATTAGAATCGCTTGCTTGCAATCCCGGCCTCCCCCGTTCGATTGTATCATCACATTTTTGCGGTAATGTTTATCGCCAAGACCCTTTGTTCATTTTCGCGCAGTCACCAAAAGTTGTAAATTGGCGATTCTGTGCAACGCCAAGATTTCTTGACTTCTTGTAAAAACTACACTTCTGTTTCAGCTTTCAACATGTAAAGTTATCTAAAAAGAACAGGCGCTTCGGCGCCCTATGTATCTATGGGGGTCTCTCTCTCCCATTGTTTAACTGAACCACCTAACGATGCTTTTAAATAAAGAGTAAGTCCAGTAATTTTATTAGTTGGAGTTTTTTTTAGCATTTAGAACCCGGTCTTCAAATCGATGCTATATACAAATTGGTGCATCGCCTATATTTTTTCTCCAACTTAGTTAAAAAAAAAAAAAAAAAAAAAAAATGCACGTTAGAGAGAGAAATTCACCCCCCCCCTCCCCCTTAAAATCATTCAATTACCCCATTCAAGTACTCTTGCAATAATTTTCTTCAAATTCTTGGACTGGATATTTTTCAACCATGCCGGACAGTGTGCCTTCCTGGTGTGCCGTCATATCCTGCACTCATAATATCCTGCGCTCGATCGATGTATGTGATTTTCTCCGTCGGACAGTGATGGAACCCATTCTAGTGTCTCTTCGCTCACCAGCTGGGCATCTTCGAGCCGCTCTTGTTTCGCCTGTATGCCTTCTCCTCCCCCCCTCTGATGTTGGTGTGGTTTCTTCGTGCCTGCTCACCATCACCTCCCCCAGATGTGTCGTCGAATTGATCTTGTATCGTCACTAATCATAGAAAAAAAAAAACGTGACTTCAGCGGTTCGCCTTGTGTGTGTTTGTGTCGCCGTTCTGCTTTCTCCTTTCGACAGAATATCGTTACCTAGCGTGTTTTCATTCATAGTGCGTGTGCATTTAACGGTGCATGGAGATTTATCGTGAGGAATGTGAAAAAGTAAAAAAGTTCGTGTGCATTGCTTCAAAGGTGTACGCAAAATCTCATGCTACGATTTTTTTAGGAAAGTGCCTTCAAAAGTTTTTTTTCGAAGTGTTGCGTCAAGGAGTTACGTGTATTACGCCATGTATGTGTTGTCTTCAAGTGAAAATTAATAAAAAAAATATGTGGACATATCTCACATAAACGCTCTAATCAGGTGAAATTTTTGTAAAGGAAAAGAAAGTGCATCTTAACAGAATTAGTGCGTCCGAAAATATTTCAAATTATGTGAACAATTTTCTTTTAATCTGTGCTTCGCTTTTTGTGCATAAATGTGATAAAAAAAAGAATTTGCTTCAGTTTTCATCATCAAATTTGCATCAGATTGATTTTTGTTTGTTGCTGGTTGCTGCCATCTTAGCTTGTAAAAATTCAGTGCCAATATATTCGCAATAGTAAAAGTGGTGCACCTGATAAAAAAAAAGAAAAACGTGAAGTATAAAAAATGCAAAAATGTACAGAAATGTACCATCGTATGTGTGCGAATAATACAACAAAAAATTCTATGGCTAACAATATTGATTAAATAATAAAAGTGTCTAGTTTTCACTGCATAAGCATGAACACGGAAAATTCAAGTGTTTCTTTTAAACTTTAATTGCAGTAAATACAGTAAATTAGTTATTATTATTTTGCTTTATTTTTATCTGTAGGTATGCGTTATGATTTATCAATTTTCCCTTTTCATGCTGTTTGGGTAAAAAAAAAATATATATATATAAAATGAAGACTTCTTACTATTCAGTATATTTGTTTGCATGAACAGAGAAGCTTACGAAATTTAAGCATTATATTTTAAATGTTTTATTCGGCACTTATAATTTTTTTTTTGTCTTCTCTTTTCTTGCTTTATTTTGAAAGGTAAGTTTTTTTTAAATTCAGTATTGCAGTGCATATTTATTTTATATTGATATTTAGGTGATTAATTATTTTCCATACAGAAAATAAAATGTCATTTAGTTAAAATGTGTTTGTGATAGGCTAGGCATATTAACATTTATTGCCCTCGTTTCCAAAGGTGCATTATAAAATTTTTTTGGCTATTATTTGATAGTTTTTTTTATTTTTTTGCTTTTACTCAGCATTTACAAGTGAATATTATTTTTGCATGCATATTATTGGAAGATGTTGCAGTGATTTTGTGCTGTTTTCTATATAATATCTGAGGGTGTATAAATTTTTCTTACTGTATGAATATTTCAGATACTGCATACTTTTTAAAATAGACAGAAATTTTTTGAGAGCTTCCAATTTTTTTTCTTCTCTTTTAATCTGCTCATTCAAAAAAAAAAAAGAGAAAGGGAGAGAAAATATTTGTTTTGAGTTTTCTTTTTCTTGCTTTTTGCTCTAATACAGTAACTAAATTTTAAATTATTGTGCCATCTTTTATATATTTTTTTTAATTCTTCTTTGGCTACTTTTTCCAACATTTTTGAAAAATGTCACAGGCCGATAGCCATCCAGAATTAGAAGTATCTGTGGCTGAATTAAAATGTTCTCTGCCGTACATGTTTGAGGAAGCACTGAACAGATTTGCGGAAAGGGTAAATACAGAATTCCCTATACTACAGGAACAAATTGGTAGTGAAAACAATGGCATTTTAGTTGAAAATATATCTTCTATGCATAAGAAATTTTTATGGGAATTTCAAATGTTGGGTAATTTGTTTCAGGTTATAAAAGATGATTATGTTAGGTTGCAAAATAAGAACAAATGTTTACAAATTGTTAATACAAAAATTTTGGAAAGATTGCACGCACTCACAGTGAAAGAGAAACATAAAGTTGAAATTAATGTGACGTCTTATCAAAATCAAAGCACATCCCAGGCATACAGCGAAATACTATCACCTAAGCGGATTGAAACAACACAAATAGATAATCGTGAAATCAACAGTCTGACTGAAAATTCCTTGCAGCATAACTCAAATATTATTTCTGATTTGAAATGCCCACAACAAGATGTTACCACTTCTCCTATAAATAATAACTTTTCGTCCCCTTTTAGGCATGATTTGAAGCCAATTTCAGTTATAATTTGTCAGTTGCCAGAAAATTTTAATATTCCGGATATTCTTTTGGCAATTTCTGACTTAACTGGTATATCCACACCTTCTATTCAATTTCAACAAAAATATAAGATGAAATATGTTGAGTTATTTAATTGGATATTTCTAATACCCCCAAAGATAGCTAAAAGATTAATTATTCATGGCGAAATCAAAATTCAGTCTACTGGTTACCCTGTAAAAAGATACGTTACGGTAAAAAGATGTTTTACATGTCAAAATCTTCTTCATCAGGCAAAATCATGCACAGATAAAATTAGGTGTCCTGTATGTGCCTTATCACATAAAGATCCTAATTGTTCAAACAGCCCAAAATGCATTAATTGCATTAGATGTAATGAGGTAAACAACACAAAATTTAACGTTTTCCATACAGCTTTCTCACACAGATGTCCTACTGTAAAGAGATATATAAAAGAGCAACGAGAAACCTTACACAACTGCAATTCATTTCATTAAACACATTTTTTTTTTATATAGATATATAAAAAAAAAAGACCTGTTTACAAGATAAATTATTATTTTTTCTCTTGCTGCATTTTGTATTGTGAAGGATTCTTTAAAATGAAAGTTCATTTAAAAAAACAAAAAACATTTCACTATGTTAGACAGTTATGTACATCTTAATAATTCACCAGATGGCATTAGTGATATTTTATTTCACAGTTAACACTTAACTGCAAATTTAAATATATTTTTTTTAGAAATTATGTGTGTACTGTTAGGTATACCTTTTTATCATTTGATTATTACTGCAGGAATGGTCGGATGATTAAAAGATTGTATGGGAGAGTAAAATACATTGATGCAGGTCATCAGTTTTTTTTATTTTCGCTTGTAAAGGTTTTGGTAGTACAGGTGTACACACAAACACTGTACAGATGTGTCTTCTTTTTTTCTTTTTTTTTGCACCAGTTACACTTAAACGATTTTAGATTTTTTTTCTACTTTGGTAATTTGATAGATACAAGTGATGGAAACATCACATTGCACTCTTTACATTCAGTTTTGGTTTTGGAATTTACATTTTCACAATATAATTTAATAACATTTTCTATTTTGTCTCTTACTTAACATTTATTTTAAAAATTGACGGTACATTTTTTTATTTTTTTTTTTGACAACATTAGTTCATGTGCTGCACTTGAGTTTTAGATAGATACACAATTAGTTCATGAGAAATCACACATTAGTTCATGAGGTTAGTTACACAATTTAGTTCATGTGAAATCACACATTAGTTCATGAGATTATTTACACAATTAGTTCATGTGAAATCACACATTAGTTCATGTGATTTGTTACACAATTTAGTTCATGTGAAAACACACATTAGTTCATGAGAATAATTACACAATTTTGTTCATGTGAGATTACATTTAGTTCATGTGAGTTTATTTTAGTTCATGGGTATATTTACACAATTTTAGTTCATGTGAAAATACACTTTGTTTATACACTTAGTTCATGGTGTCAAGCAAAACTCTGTATCATTATATAATCTAATGATATTAATTCATTAATTTTGTAATTGATATCACATTCACAAGAATGATTTTGGAGTTTTGTGTTTGTACACACGTACCGTTATTTTTTTTTACTTCTACATCTTATGTCAGGTTTTCGTTTTACACTACAGATTTTTTTTTTTGTTTTTCTCTCTTACCCTCTATATACTAATTTTTTTTTTCAGTTTGGGTAATGTCATAACTTACTAATGATACCATCACTTTCTTAATTAACAGATTTTATTTTTAGATTTACATGAAATTATCCTTCACATGACATTTTTACTTGACACATTCATTTTGCGGCAATTAACCTGTAACAGTTTTTTTTTTTAACACTTTTGTTATAGACTCCTTGCTTGTAGGTGGCATATCAAGTAAGGTCTCTTTTTACACTACACGAAGTAAAATACAATTTATAAATTTTTTAATACACTTGGTAGGATGTTTAAGTTGATGTGTTTAAAAGTTTTGCAGAAATTATGACACAATTTAACTACTGTACATTGTTTGCACATACATCTTAAATTTTTACACAGCAGATAATTAACTGGCTGTACATTTTTACACATACAGTTAATCTACTGTTTAATTCCATTGTTTACACAAACCTGGTGACTTGTTGCTATTTTTATTTATAACATAAGGTAATTTTATTTTATCTGACATGACATTTGATATCCTTACATGTTGTTTTTTTTTTTTTTTCTTTCGAAAAATTTAGTCAAAGGCATAATGCTAGCTGTTATGAACACTTTAGTTATTTTTTTAACGCTATTCAAATAGAGTCATTAAACTAAATCTTTGGCATTTTCTCACATTTGAAATTTTTAATTAGTGAGTGAAAGTCTCACGTTGTCTTGTGACGGATACATACACTCATATGACATGAAGAATTTAGCTTTTTTTTTTCTATGCATTTTTACTTTCTCTTTCATTCTTTTTACTTGGAACATGTTTGGTTTGGCATAACTTCTACATTTTCAGCGTAGAATTATGCAATCTACTGGGCACTTCTGCATTTTATACACACTTTTGTTACCTTAATACAGTAATAACTTGCGCAGATACAACTTTATTTTAATTTTAACCCTTAGTCAACCATTAAGTCATTTTTTACAAGCAGTTCATGTGTTGCATATTTGTGTATGTTGCACAACATTTGCTTATTTAGAATACATTTTTTTTTGCATCCATATACATACATTACACTAGTTCATGTGTTGATTTACATATTTTGTTCATTTGCTTTTACACATTGTTCTTTGCTAACGATTTATTCGGCAGTATTTCTTTTTGTTTTTTTTTCTTACAAGTAGTTCATTGAGTAATACACATTGGCTGGTTTAGAGTTTAACCAGGGTTTACACACACATTACAAGTAGTTCATTTGTTTTTTTAACCCTTATTCACTACATTTTGATGATAACTCATTAATTATGTAATTGAATCTCACTCGTTGTAAGTGTCTTGGGTTATTACACATATACTGTCTGTTTATTTTGTTGGCAAATGCATAACAATTTGAGTTCATTGAGACATTAATACATTGAGTTCATGTGATATTATACAATTTGTTCATGTGTTTACTTACACGTTGTGTATGCTTGCATACACTTTTGTTCATGTGTTGTATTTCAAGTAGTTCACGAGTTTGGGAGTTTTTCCACCCCTCCCTCCACACACATACAGTTTCTCCTTTACTTTCCTATCTTTTAAATTTTACACCATGTTTCAATATTAAAATACTTTTAATCAGTATTTTTTGTGTTTGCATAATGTCATAATATATCAATGACAACATCAATTTGTCTATGTACAAAGATTTTAAAGTTACAAGGAGTTATCCGTCACATGACATACTAAACTACACATACATTTCGAATGTGTTTATTTTTAACATGTTACATTTTAACACTTTGCTTAGATACTTCTTACTTGAAAGTGGCAGATCGAGTAAGGTATCTTGTTACATTATATAACATTTAGATACATTTTTCTTACATTTTTTTCATATTCTTGCCAAGTGTAAGAGAAAATTACTCTAGTGATTACACAGGCACGTCATATCATGCAGAATCTTGAACACAAGATGGGACATTTTAATTAATACACAGAAATACAGGACGGCAGTGTGTAAATTTATCAAATGCTAAATTATATTATACTTTGACTTCTTGTTACAGCGGGAACTTAGTTATAGTGCAGGTATCTAAAAAAATATATACCCTTATTATATAAGGCAGAAGCCCTAAGCTGACGCCATAAAACTTGTGGTCTCCACAAGATTTAGGGCTACACCTGTTTGCCAGCGTGCTACATGCACCCCTTTTTGGTAGTCCTGTGCCTTGTGCACAAATTTTTCTTTTCATATACGATTCATCTTTATTGTAATACAGTACATTTTAACTTTTATTTTATATATATACATACAATACTTTTCTGTGTTCCAATTTTTTTTTTTTTTTAAAGTTCTTATTGGTGTGTTTTGTTTTAATTTGCTTGCATTTCGTATGAAATTATGATCTCATTGTAAGATCACATTGTGAGAAGTTATAAAATATGTCTAATGTAAATGCTTCTCTTTGGAATCATGACACAACAAAAAAGCTGGTACCAGCGCCACATACATAGAGCCACATAAAAAACATAGGATCCTAACTCTTCGTCAAATGTGGCACATTTTTTTTCTCTTGTGGCATATTGAATTGACAAATAAGATTTGTTTTAAATATGAGCGCTCAGTCATGAATAAATATTATTATTTTGAATTATTTGAAAGCAAGCAAATATGTTTATATACTACCTTTCTATTTTATTACTTAAATTACTGGAAATGATGCTCTAATAGCATTTTAGAGAAACTGGTTCAAACATTTTTCTGTTATTGGATACAAATTTTTTTTGATATTTCTATGTAGATTGTATACTCTGTATATGCGAAGGTGTACAAAGGATTTTAAGTAGATATAATGCTGCAACGTACACGTTTCAGCTTTCTTCTGTGGTCGGGGTGAGTTATGTGACAGCGTTTCTGTCCCATACATATAATTTTTATTCAAAATTAATTAAAAACATAATTTTTACTTTTAAAATCACATTATCCTCCCCCCCCTCTTTCTTATGCTGAAATATGTAATTAAATTCATTTCTCAAAACCATCCAGCTTTTATTAAAAGGTTTTCTTTCTAAAAACATCTTTATTTCCAGCCGCAAGGATTCATTCCTTTTTTTTTTCTTTTCCGTAGCTGTCAGCTACCGCTCCCAGTGCAAAGAAATAAATAAGAATTAAATGGCACATCTGCTAGTATCAAGGTCTGCATTTAATTCCATCGGATTTTTGCGCGCCACATTGATAAGAATTTTTATCTCTACTAATACGTGAACGTTGCATATGTATTAACAATTAAAAAGAAAAATGAATAGATCTTATGGGAAGCATGTATTTATCGTGCTTTGTGGTCGAGCTAAAAGCCAGATGCCTGTGATTTCTAGAATTTTCTCAGGCAGCGGTCTTCTTTGTAAGATCTGTTGTATAAACAAGTTGCCAAATTGTTTATTGCCAAATATAATATCATAAAGACGCTTTTTTAAGGCAGACTTTTGTTGTTTGGAGAGTGAACACGGAGTTAATATGAGGGTAATGCAACGTTAAATCAGTCAGCAAAGACAATTTTGGCATGCGTGTGAATGGGCAAATAGCAGCTACCGTGATCTACATATTTATATTTCCTGGATAAACAACCAGTACAGAGCAAACATATTTAAATACGGCTGCCACTTTTAAATACGTCTGCTGTGCTCAGAGTCTTCACTGTAACTGGAAATTACGCAACTTCTAGTGCTTTGTTAAAGCACAAATTTAATCATGGAAGTTATCACAAATGACACAGATTACTGTCCTATGGGGGTTATACTGACTCAGGATAATGCACGACCGCATGCAAAGACAGCAGTCACCTAACCCGCGTAAGGTGATACTTTTAATGTTCTTCCAATCCAAGTAGTATAATTACCACATTTATCTTCACTGAAAGAAAATACTATATGGGTCGCACTTTCAGCTTGACATTTGCTTTCATAAAATTTGACAAATACCTCTGCTTTATGAGATTATTTTTTATTACATTTTGTGCCTTCCCGTAATCACTAAATATTTGTATATTGATTTTACGTAGACATAATTTTTTGTTGAATTTTTTAGATTTTTGTGTATAGTACATCATTTTGTATACAGTATACAAATTATTTCACATAGACCATAAATTTTGGTCATTACCAATTCCAACTTTCTTATTTGCCTTTGTTTTTATTCATCTGTAGGCAATTTATCTAACGTGTATAAAAATGGTTTTCAAATAAATATTTTATGAACACTTAGTGCAATACTTTGCATTCAGATGTTCAAAATATTAAAATAATATATAAAAAAGCGAAGAAAAAACATCTGTATTACTTTTTCTCTCAGTGTTGTTTTAGTAACGTACAGTGGCGACCAAAAGTTTCCTGCCAGTTAGTTTTTTTTATTTGTTTGACAGAACGTTTTAGCGAAGAAGAAGTTTAATTGCTATAAAAGTTAGGAATGAGCAAATTACCTCTGACCACGTGATTATTTTGATTGGTTAATTAAGGTACTTGATGCAAAGGGGAGGAATTCAAAATTCGCGTGTGCAAAAGTTTCCGGCCATTCGTCATTCATTACTTTTTGCTATCGCTAAAGTGTTTTTTTTGCCATGTTTGTTAATTAATCAAGGTGAATAATGTATTTGAAATTCAAAAATGAAAAGTTTAACAAATTATTGTTCCTAAATGAGCGATTTGTTTGTCGCTAAAGAGACAATCCGCTCGTGAGATTGCGGCAAAGTTGTCGATCAGAAAATTTGCTGTAAAAGATATTTAAAAAAATATATAAAGATGGTCATGGACTTCGGAACTTGCCACGGTCCGGGAGACCCCTGAAAAAACTTTTCTTGTGGACAAAATTATCAGAAGAAAAGCAGTTGATGACCCGAGTAAAAATGCCGCTGCAATTCCACGCCATTTATGGTGTTAGAAGCTATTTATGATGTTATGGTTATTGCTAAAACAAATCTATCTACAGTGTCAAGACGCTTATGTGACGTAGAACTTTATGGAACAGTCGGTGTTAAAAAAGCTTCCATAAGTAAAAAAATTCAGAGGTCCCGACTGGCGTTTACCAAGGAATACAAAGACTGGACAAGTGAAAACTGGAAAAAAAAGTACTATTTTCAAATGAATCGAAGTTCAATCTTTTTGTGAGTGATAAAAAACATTACAACCGACGACCTAAAAATAAAAGATAAGGTGCGAGATACATTATTACCACAATGAAGCACGGCGGAAGACACGTTATGCTGTGGGGAGCATTTTCTGGAAAATGCGCCTGTCCGTTATTTGAAATCCGCGGCAAGATGAATAGTGCAATGCATAAGGATATCTTGCAAGATCATTTGCTGCCTTATTAATGGAGGGAAAATTGTGGTCTCAACTATTTGTTTCATCATGATAGCGACCAAAAGCATACATCCAAGCTCGTGAAGCAGTGGCTTTCGCACAAAAAACTTCGCTTTTGAAATGGACAGCCCAATCATCCGACCTGAATATAATATAAAATCTTTGAAACTAACTTAAAAACGTTTGTGGAATTATAAATATTCCAATTTAGCAGCATTTTCACAAAAATTGCAAGAACCGCGGACAAAACGTAACATTGATGATCTACAACTGTTCATTGAATCGATGCCGCGTTGCTGCGCCGCAGTACTTATTGCTAAATGCATGAATACAAAATACTAATTGTAAATGCTGTTGATCACTGTTATTTTCTTTTATAACACCTTTTTTTTCAAACTTTCCAAAGTGGCCGGAAACTTTTGAGAACATGCGTTTTCTTTTGCGATTAATTTTGTCAATTAAATTTATTAATATTTAATTTTTATTCCATAAATAAGTTCTTAACTGTTATGTCATTAAAATGTATAAGTATCAATTTGAGATTCCTCTTCATATGGGTATACTTACAAATTAACCAAAAAATTTATGCTGGCCGGAAACTTTTGACCGCCACTGTATATTAAAACATCAAACTCAGTACATTTTTATATAATATTTATTTTAATAAAAACTTAGATTTACCCATAACTAAATTGAAATACTTACCTTAATATTTTAAAAATATAAATAATTGTAACTACTGATATCTAAACATATTCTTCTTTTAACTGAAAACGCAATTTACAGATGTCAAATATTTTTTATGTTACTATTACGAAAATATTTAATACAAATATAGGGGAGAGTAGCCGAATTTGGACCACTTTAATTATTTTCAGGTGTAAATCATTTAATTTTTGGAATATCTGCAAAACATCACTACACGTGGTCAATCTATTCATATACTAACTAAATAAATCTTTAGATCAATTTCCTTTTGAAAATCTGAAATTTTATTTTAATTTGAAAAATTTGTCAAAAGTGGTCCAAAATCAGGAACTGGTCGCCTAAGTTGGACCCCCAGTCTCCTAAATTGGACCAAATAATATAAGGTTGTTTTAATGACTAGGCAATATAACTAATTTTATTAAAAGCAAAGTTTGCGATTAATGAAACAATCAAACAAAATAACAGCAATGAAATATGATGAAATCAAATATCTGAAAATAAGAGTAATTGTTTAAAATTAAAATGTATTCAAACTATAAATCAAAGTTACCAGAAATTAAGAATACAAATTATGGGACTAATTGTCAGTTACTTAAATAAGGAGGGATGCAAAGCTTACACATGAATTTCGTTTATTGATTTTTTTTTCAGCGCACGCAACATGGAACCGTATTTGGCAATCTCTGAACACTGAATCATTGCTATTTTAATTTTCTTACAAATTAGGCAAAGCCAATCATCACTATCTAGATTTTTCTTTTTAGATTCTGAATTATTAGACTTTTTTTTCCAACATATGTTTTCTTTACATTATGTTTGTCGTTCTTCCCTTCCATCATTTTCTTGATAATTGCCTTACGCTTATTTTTTAAAACTTGATGTTCCAATTGCTTTTGTGCTGTGATAGCTTCCTTTTGTCGTTTGTTGTTGTTGTTGTTGTTGTTGTTTTCATTTCAAGGTTTATTTTATATGGCGAAGATGTTAACACAACTGTTTTTTAGCTGTCTCTGTACATTGATTTAACGGAATTAGCAAGAGGGATAACATTTCTAATGATTTTTTGGGAAGGATTTGTAGCTGCAGCCTTCTTTCAGGCCAATTTGTTCACAACTTATTCTCTCCTTTTCTTTCCCTATATCTTTAACAGCTTTTGCTGTCACGGGTGTTTTTCTTCCAGACAGTTTGTCTGTGTCTTTTTCAACATTTTCAACATTACATTAGAAAAGTGTTTAAAAAAGATCCTCTATTGAAAAATACGCTACGATTAATCAAATGCAAACAGGGTATGATCCAAGAATGTTTAATTCACCCCCCCCCCCCCCCTGGGATCCTTGCAATAACCACTCCCCCGGAAGGTTTGTTTATGCGTTTTATGCGTTTTAATGGCAAAAATGTTTAATTGCTCCCTCCAGAACTGTAAAAAGTCTGCCATCGCAAATATCCTCCAGGAGGAAAATGTTTGAATTCAACTCTGTAAGCCAAATACACCGTAGGAATTATTCAAAGAAAATAAATACAAATACATACATGATAAAAGAAATTGAAAACAAAATTTATTGTATAAACATTTTAAAATATTTATGTTTATACAGGACTAAATTGAATTAAAAAAGACTTGCATGTAGATAGTAATTTATTATATAAAAAAAGAGCCTACAAAGCATACTGTCCTCAAAATTCATTACTTACTTTTCAAATTTATGATCGCATATCTGGTCCAATTTAATCAACTTAAATTGGCCCAATTACGGCAACTGCATCATTTTTTAAAACAGTTAATTTCAAGACTAAGAACAAAACCGAAACCAAACAAACCCGCGTGAAAAATATGCGCAATGAACAGATAAATTCATATATGTATATGAAAACATAACAACTTACATTAGTTTTAAAGTATTCACTTACGTTTAGTAGGACAAAATTAGATCAAAACAGCTAACTTTAGGTTTTTTTAAATTGTCTAAAAACAGCACGTGGTAGGCGGTTGCGTCTTCTAATCATGAGTGACATCATTCTGATAAGTAGGATTTCAGCGGTAGATGGAGTCTCTTCCTGTAATTAACGGCAGAATGGCAACGGTCCAATTAAAGCGGCGGTCCAAATATGGCTACTCTCCCCTAAAAGGAAAAACAGAGTTTTGAATTACTAATTGTAAGATAAAGGTATTTCAATTTGAGAATATTTTGCTTTTGTTTATCAAATTATTTTAGAAAATAAAAATGCACTTAAAATTGCCAAAATAAAAACGATATATTATATCAGTTAATTTCTCTAGAAAGATACATACTTAAATTAAAACATTTATGTTGAAAATAATCCTCTTATCAAAACTTATACAGAACTGTCTTCTTTGAAAAAAGTTAAAAGTTTCTTAAGAAAAATACATTATAGTAATTTAGATAGATATGGGTGACTACAGCTCAACGTGGTTGATTAACTTCTTTCAAATAACTTTGTAAAACTTTATTATCTATCCTTTGTAACCGTTCTAAAGAGAAAGTGTATCTAAATTTAACAATAAACGTATTCTGGAGATGAACAATTATTAACGGGAAACTGAATTTTGATAAATATACAATTAAAAGTTTTATATGTATCAAACGTGTTCAAAATTTCACGTTGCTTACGAAATATTGTAAACATTTGTTAAAGATAAAATAATTTATCACTAATTGTCTCGCAACACCGATCACAATCTATATCTCAATTTATGGTAAAAATGAAATCGAAATTGAAAATGAAAAGTAAATTGAAAATTAAAATGAATCTGAAACTAAATGAAAAAATATTTTTCTCTATTTATGCTTCATAAACGTTTAAGAGAATTCGTTTAACGTTTAAGACGTTTAACGTTTAAAACGTTTAAGATTTACCACTAATTGTCTCGCAACACCGATCACAGTCTATATCTCAATTAATTGTAAAAATGAAATCGAAATTGAAAACGAACAGGAAATTGAAAATTAAAATAAAACTGAAATTAAATGAAAAAAGAATTATCCTTTTTAATATTTCATAAACGTTTAAGGGGACAGTTCCCCTTCAACCGGTCAAAAATGCTAAAAAACTGATCCAATTTCTATACCTTATCACAACCTAACCAATAAAGCAAATTCAATGATTATTTTTAGATTGTTAAGTATAGCATTGTTATAATAAACAAAACAGATTGATGAAAAATATTTAAATTAATTAGAAAAAATTAATTAAGTAACCGGCTGTTTTTTTTTTGTTTTGTTTTCGTAATTACTATATCTCACTGCGCGCATGATATATCATGTTCATTTTAATTTATTAATTTTAAATAGATTTTAATTTAAAGATAACACTTTGTTTAACATAATGAACTAAATTCTTTTAATTATCTCCATTTATAATATTTATAATTAATAATAAAAATTAAAAAAAAAATCTGTAAAAATTCTCGCATAATTTTTTTAATAAATTTTTTATTATTTAAGATAATTATAAGATTTTAGTTCATTTTATGCAGAATAATAATATTAATGCAAAATTAATCCTAAAATTTCAAGCCATTATCTTTAATAGTTTTGGAGAAATCATGCGCGCAAAGTCAAAAAAACAGGTTTTGAGATAAATGCTCTTAAAGTTAAAAATGTGTATAAAACAATAAATTTTCCATAAAAGAGAAAGAATTACTTATTTTCAGGTAACTTTAGCTATTCTAATTAATACCTATAAGTTACTATAGTGATAAAGCTTAAATTAATAATGTAATAGCACAAAATGCGGTACAAGATCTCAAATCTGGATGTGTCGAAATTCAGAATTTTCAAAATACAGATGATATCAAATAATTATGCGCATGATACCTTATGTTCATTTTAATTTATTAACATTAAATACATTTTAATTTAAAGATAACACTTGGCTTAAGATAATGAACTAAAATCTTTTAATTATCTCTATTTATATTATTTATAATTAATAATTTAAAAAAATCTATAAAAATTCTTGCATTTTTTATAAAATTTTTATTAATTTAGATAATTCTGAGATTTTAGTTCATTTTATGAAACATGATAATATTACTATATTTAAAAAATTTCAAGCCATTATCTTTAATAGTTTTTGAGAAATCATGCGCGTAAAGTCAAAAAATCATAATTTGATATAAATGCTCATAAAGTTAAAAATTTCTAATAAAGCAATAAATTTTCAGGTAACTTTAGCTATTCTGATTAATAGCTATAGGTATCTATAGGGATAAAGCTTAAGTTAGTAATGTAATAGTAGAAAATGTCAAATCTCGAGGTTCGAAATTTGGATTTCTCAAAATCCAAACTTTTCGGTCATTTTCTTTTTTTACATGCACAGCTCACAATGGGTTACTTTTTTTCCATACATCTTTTAGTCTATATGTATCAGATTTTGTCTCTTTTTTGCTTCTTTCTGACCACTGATACAGTTAATGTTTATTGGCAACTTGAAACTTTTACGTATAAAGCGAGCGGCCGAAGTTTAGAATATTTATGAAACTTTGTTATGGGACAGGAGTTGATATTTATTTGTATCCGTTATTATTCGGCTAATGAGTATTGAAATTTTTGAGAAAAATGTTTTATACAGTATAAAGTCCGAAATCCGTAATCCTTCAAATCGCTAGGATTCTGAATTTTGGATCATTTGCACTTTTCTTTGTATAAAAAAAAGAAAGAAATAAAGACACCCCCCCCCCCCTCCCATGAAATATTTATGTCAGAAAGACATTTGCGACACTAAAAAATAATAAATACTAAATCCGATATTGTAATAGCAGAGTAATAATGGATGTAAACAAATATCAACTCGAATCACGCAAAGTTTCGTAAATATTCGAAACTTCAGTCGCTCGCTTTATACATAAAATTTTCAAGTCGCCAATAAAGACAGATTATTTTTTTCAATAGGCAGGAAAAAGCGAGAAAGAATTTTTAATTTTGGATAGTTGCAGTCAGTTTTATTTGTAAAAAAAAAGACCCTCCCCACCCCCCGTCCATGAAATACTTATGTCAGAAATACATTTGCAATACTAAAAAAAGATAATACAGAATCTGGTACTGTAATAGCAGAGTAATAACAGATGTAAATAAATATCAACTCGAGTCACGCGAAGTTTCGTAAATATTCGAAACTTCGGCCGTTCGCTTTATGCATAAAATTTTCAAGTCACCAATAAAGACAGATTATTTGTCTCAATAGGCAGAAAAAGCGAGAAAGAATTCTGAATTTTGGATCACTTGCAGTTTTATAAGTAAAAAAAAAAAAAAGACCCCCCCCCCCTTCCATGAAATATTTATGTCAGAAATACATTTGCATTACCTTGTTATAAATCCCTGGTTCATAAACAGCACCTTCCTGTTCTTTCAGCTCTTCTAATTTGGAGCTGTTCAGCATATGACGAGCACGTCGAATTTTTAAATTTAATTCCGTAGATTTTTTTTCGGCTTCCTGTAATCTTTTTGTATCAATTTTTTTGCTACACCGAAGGCATAACGACCAATTTGATTCAAATTGGTTGATTGCTATTACATTTATTATGCAATTTTTTTATTAGTCATTTTCTCAGTGAATGTACGGCCCCTTAAAAATGAGTACTCAAATATTTTTAACTTTAAAGCAAGCTCACTTGATTTACGAAAACGAAAATTTTACGACACACGTGAATTTTCCGAGACCTTTTTTAGATTCGCGCTGGATTTAAAATAAACAGTTTACTCTGATAATTACAGCTCATCTAATATGTCACTTTGCTATTATAAAATACCTTGCTTGGTAATACCATTACTATTATACGCTAAAAAATAAACGATAAAACTAATATTGTCATACGCGCACTGAATGACTAAGTAGAACGGTTGGTTGGTTGGTTGTGTCCATGACGGCCAATTATCAACACGAGCGAGCTAGGCCCTAAGGGTGGGGGGGTGCCCTTCGTGGGGTTCTTTCTAAGGGAACCTAACCCGTATTAACGCTTGGAAATCCAAGGTTCGAAGAAAAGCACGAAAACTCCGAACGATTTGGCCGACGGTCGCGATTGGGTTCGAACCCAGCACCTCCCGTCTACCAGCTTCGAGAGCAGAGCTTCTCAGCCACTGGTGGGGCAAACTAAGCAGAACGGAGGAGATAATTAATGTAAAGTATGCTCCAGCAGTCTCTAGAAATCAATTACTTTAAAAATATTTAAAGGTTACAGTACATAAAATTTAAATATTAATTTCATGTGGTATTTCATATGATAAAATTATGAAAATTACAAGCCTAAGATAGTTACGTTTGGATATGTATGTAGCACACTCATACAAAATATCAACATGATTGGATTATTTTTAGGAGATATATAAAAATATTTATAATAATAATTTAACATAAGAAAGTGAAAATTTTGAATAACATATATCAAACAAGTTTAGGATAAAACAATTTCCAAGTTTAGTATCTGAAGATAAATTTAAATGCAGTACAAATATATTTTGTGGATATTACAGAGTCCTGTTATAGTTGTGCTTTTTTCCACGATATAAGGATTATAAGCATATTTAAATGATCACGTTACCAATGCCGATAAAACGTTGGTATTCAACTGAAATCCATATATATCATTTAATACTTGCTAAATCATTTTGATGTTCAACGTATTACAGATTTATTCTTTTAGTGGATGAAGTTTTGGCTAATTGAAAAAAAAAGTTATCTAATGATAATTTAGTATGATGAATTCTTTACAGATGACAGTTATTTTATTATAGAAACGTTAAATTTAGAAAACAGAAATAGAAGTAAATTTCATCTTAAAAAGAAATTCTCATAAAATCTCGTTGTAAAGTATATTATAACATTATTTCTTAAACATGCATAGAGATATTAATACAAATAACTCTTAAACGAATGATAAATATTCATGACGCTGCATGTGTAAAAGGTTTATTTTAAGTAACTGTCAGCAACATTATATAATGTCGAAAATATATCTATGCTATCGTTATCTCTTTCAACAGATTGGAGAAATAATTTTCTCTGGGAACATTTTTCAAAACTGAATAGAAATCTATTGTTTGTCACTAAATTTTGAAAATTATTTCAGAGATCAGATTGGGCACAAAGGAGTACTCTGCAAATTATTATTAAAACTTCAGATAACATAGAAATTGGAAGTGAATCTCCGTGGATAAAAATGTTAGAGAATTAGATGAAATATTTAATTTATAAAGTATCAATGCATCACATATTTATACGACAAATATGAATAGATACATGCATTTTAACAAACTTGTTTAAATTAAATTTTATATTTTACCATTTCCTGTTTGTTATGAAATCTTCTCTATAATATCTTATTTTTAAATGTATTTCAGTTCGTTTGTAGACATTTACAAATAGCTGTAATTGAATTGGAAATGTCTGAAATTGTGCCATGTTAAATATTTCTATTTCTTAAAATAGGTGATAGAGTATTTATAGTTTTGTGTATTGTCAATATAGGTGCAGATTCCCAAAATCTGGAAGGAGGCAAAGACTTCTAAACTCAAAAAATCCAGCGGCCACACTGTGAAACAAACACATAAAACAATGCCATTCATTGTCATGAGAAAAAACTAAATATAAAACTCGGGAATTCAAACAGAAAAGTAATAGGGCTAGGTGCCATATTTTCGTACCCCAGTCACCTTTAGGGTTTGGAAGTTTTAATTTTCAATGAAGGCCTACCAAATTTGGATTTTACATATAATAACTACTCACGCGCATGGAAACATAAGCAAATACCGTACAAAACATTTTTAACAATGCGAAAAATTGTTTTTTCAAAAGTATCTATGTATGGCAAAAGAAAATATAAAGAGTCCCAATTTTGTCCCCCTCAAAAAATGCAATAACATGCTTAATGCTTAAGGGAACCTTCTACATTAGGAGAAAAAAAAAGCCCTTTTTAATGTTTTTTTGTAAGAAAACTGCATGATGGATGTTTTTTGAAATTTTAACAGTTTAATGTACATATCTTAAGGTATATGCAAGAATATTTTATTAGATTTTGTTGCTTCTACAATAACCAAAGTTATAAACAAATATGCTCAACCACATTTTTTGACGCGGTGGGCTAAATTAAAAAAAAAAAAAAAAAACTAGTTGGATGTGCCAATCCTAAAACTTTCTTCTACCTTATACATCTTAATATTTCAAAAACTAGTCACACATATTAATACTTCAATATTATTAGTTCAATGCAATACCAACTTTGATTTTCATCTTAAATTTCTGCTTCTGTCAATTAAATGAACTAAAAACGAGTTAATCTATAACATGATATTTATTAAAATTAATAGTTTTTCCTTATTCTGTTGTTATCAGATGTTTGCGAATAGCCGGCTTAGAACGAAGCGAGTTCTTGCCTTTTATACGAGCTGCCGATGGACAATAGAACTACGAAAAATCAAGAAAAGTATACAAAAATCGCTATCACAGAGCCCCTTTACAGCGCGATATTTCCAAATTCAAGGAGGACCTGTTGGCCAAAGCCAAAAACATGCACAAAAAATATGGTTCAGTTGTATGCATAATTTTATACACTTTTCGATTGTACAATAAAGAAAATGGCACAAACATCGCTATATCAGTGACCCCCTTCTGGCGGAATTATTTCAAGTTCAGGGAAGACTTGCTTGCCATAGCCAGAAACATACACAAAACATTTGGTTCAATTCTATGCATAAATTCATTCACTTTTCGATGGTACAATAATGAAAATGGTACAAACATCGCAATTATATCGCCCCCTTCCGACGGAAATTTTCCCAATTCAAAGGAGAACCTTCATGCCATGACTAAAAAGAAACACAAAAAAGTTGGCTCAATTCTATGCATAACTTCATACACTTTTCGATGGTACAATATTCAAAATGGCACAAAAATCGCTGTTACAGCGCCCCCTACCGGCTAACTTTTCCAAATTCAGGGAGGACCTGCTTGCCATAGCCAAAAAAAGTTTGGTTCAATTCTATGCTTAACTTCATACAATGGCGACAGACATACGGGCACACACCAGACAGACATTTTTTAGAACTTAAAATAAAAAGTTCGTTCAATTCTATGCATAACTTCATACAATTTTCAAAATCGCACAAAAATCGCTATTACAGTGCCCCCTAGTGGTTTTTTCCAAATTCAGGGAGGACTTACTTGCCATATCCAAAAACTTAAAATAAAAATTTGGTTCAATTCTATGCATAACTTCATATACTTTTTGATGGTACAATGGCGACGGACACACGGACAGACAGACATTTTCTATAAACAATGTTTTGGGATCTCTGACTCCTAAAACGTGTAAATCCGTCGAAAACCGGAAGTCGAAAAAAATTTCGATAACAATACTTTCTTCTATTGAAGACAGAAGAAAGTAAAAAAAAAACTACTCAATGGATCATCTTGATTTTTTTAAAGCTTATTTAATCGTCTTCGATATGAATTAAAGCTTTTACCAAAATTATGAAAAAAAGTTATTAAGAAATAAGAACGAAATTTTTATTTAAAAAAATTAATCAGCCATTACAGAATTTTTTTTAAATAAATTTATGGATGCCTTTAATTTAACTGGAAGCTATACACACAAAATTTACGAAAAAAATTTATTGTTGTGTTTCAGATAATTCTACAAGGTGCTATCATGCCCACCGTCCAGACGAAATTTTCCAAAGCAGGTGAACATATTTGTTTATAACTTAGAGTAGGAGCAACAAAATCTAATAAAAAAATTCTTGTGTATAAAATATGTGTATAAAGTGTATATAAGATATGTACAATAAACTTTTAAAATTTCAAAAATATCCATCATGCAGTTTTCTTACAAAAAAAAATCATAAAAAGTGCTTTTTTTTTTGTCTCCCAATGTAGAAGGTCCCTTTAATAAAGCTTAACTTACAACAGAATCAAGATTTATTTCTAAATGAGTAAGTAATTTAATTTCCATTAAATTAAGGCACAGCAAAATGTACTAATTATCAGTGACAGAATAACATAACGCAACATTAGCCACAGAAACATGAGAAATATGTAAATTTGTATTACTTTGGCTCCTGAGCATATTTTGTGTAACCAAGTGCAGCATTGTAGGCACCGAATTCATTGTTCTCCCTGTTTATCACCAGAAAAACGCTTCAAGCAAATAGGGCATTCCGCATCATTGACGACACCATTATCACTTTTATTATCACCAAATGAATGTCAGGAGAAAAGTAACTTTCGTCATCAGAGTCACTGGGTATGTTATTTTTGTACATTTTATATGGTTGATTCTTCCTCTTTCCCCTGATAATGGTGGGTGGAGGATTTTTTTTTCAGCTCAGCGTTTCTTCTTCACTTAATAATCTTTCACTTGCTTTTATGTGGAGATCCAGTGCTCAATGTTGCTGAACGTCTTCGGGCAGAAGTTTCTGATGTGATCAGAAGCACTTTCCCGATCTCTTTAAAGCTGATGGCAACAAAATCTTGACCGTTTAATGGTAGTTGATTAAGCACACTCGTCGACTTCATTGAAAAGTTGTGCGATTTGTAATTTCTCAACATCTCTACCAGGATGGTTTGACAACGAATTCTCTATTGCCTTAGCATGAAACGTTTTAAAGGAAACATAAACGCGACACCGAGAAGTTACAGTTTTGCTTTTGAATGGGGACGCAAACACACAATTATAAACCTATTTTCCTGTGCAAAGCTTTATCCCACTTCTTCTGTGATGCATGGGGCAGTTTGAAAAGTTCTTCATAACGCTTAAAATTTACAAAGAAATTTCATATTTTTCTCCAAAATTTTTTTTATTATTATTTCTTCTGTGGCAAATACCGGTTATCCCAAAAATGACCCATGGATTTAAAAATTCAATAACTGGCAAACAGTGGCAGATATTAAAAAAAATTGTTCCAGAAGGGTTATGTATGATGTCAGGAGTTTTTTTTTACTGGGATTGTTGATTTTAGTTCAAATTTCAAACAATAGATGACACTGAGAGCAATAAGTGCTCAGTACAGACCCGATTTTTTTACTTCGAGATCCATTCAATACATTTTAATTTCCTTTCTTCGCATGGTAGAAGAAAGAAGCTGAAAAATCGAGCTTGGATTTAGCGGTTATTGCTTGCAGCGCCATCTATCAATGCTATTTGTAACTAAAACTGAGAATCGCAGCATAAAAGCTCCTGACATCTTACATAATACTCCAGAAATAATTTTTTAATATATGTCACCGTTTGAAAGTTATTGAATTTTAAAATCCTCTTTCATTTTTGCGACACCCGGTATATACCATAATGCATATAGTGTGCCCTTGAATAGTATTTAAAGTGAGACGTAAAAGAGAAAATAAAAAATGAGTTTAAAGATCCTTTTTTTCCCTTAATATAAATTATTTATAGAATTCTTAACAAACGGTAATGCTGGTTTAATTTTTCATGTCAAAATTTTATTCATGACTTCAGTAGTTTTGCATCGTTATTTCTAAAATGAATTTTGCAAATTTTGTAGGGTTGAAAAGCCTCGAGACATACAAAAAATAGTTTTTTAACACAGGTAATTTAGTATGCTTTGTAATTTTGTATTACAAAAATGACAATATTTATGAGAAGTGTGTAATTATCTGTTAACCTCTTCTATGTCGGATTTGTTTCGAATTTCCAATCCCAAAAAAGCATTTTTTTTTTATCGCTGATAATTAATATATATATGATATCCTGAATTGCAAAATGTAAAATATTTTCGTTTGTAATCAATTTTTGTTTGACCAGTGGTGAAAAAAAAAAAAAAAAAAAAAAACTGAACCCCTGTTTTTACTGCAAAGCATTGAAGTTTAAAATTAAAAAAATAGTCTGAAATTATATTTATCAAATCTATTTGAAGTGTAAACACAAAGTTGGCACCATTTCGCCAAATTTGGAAAACTCTTGCCAACATTGATTTTCTGAACAGCTTTTTACATAAAATGTACACACATAAAAGATTTTTTGATACTATAACATTAGTCCAGTTAAACTGTCATAAATATATGCAAAAATTCTGCTAGAGGACTTTATGTTTTTAAAGTGTATATCCCATATGCTTACAGAACTCATATCCTCGTTTTCACTTTCAGATTCACTAAAATCTGAAAAAATTTCATAACTTCATAAATCAGAGCTCTCATCTTCTGACTAAGAGATATTATATCCGCTTCCCGCAGAAGAATCACTCTCTGAATCCAACATGTAAACGATTTTGACATGGAACAATAACAAACGAACGCCGATATTACAGCAAATTCGAAAATAATAGAACTAGTTGCCCCATCTCTTAGCACTATGCAGAAATACAAAAAAAACCAGAATATACCGACGTGCAAGTTGCCATACATTCACTTTCAAGGAGGAAAATTTTCTTCGTGTTGCATGACATGCGACGCCGATAGTCCCTGAACAAAAATGCCGAACGCATGATATGCGACGCCGACAGAGAACGGGTTAATTGCAGATGTGAAAAGTACCTTTTAGTGAATAAATTTTAATTTTTATATTCTGTATGTATTCGTATTATTTTCTACATGTTTATCTTGATGTAGTCTATCATCTGAGTAAATATTTTAGAAATCGGAGTTGTTGAGTCACAAAGGGTTAAATTGAAAATTTCTTACGTTACTGCATGCTTCCATATCATAAATTATGCTTAAAAAAATAATAGGTTTTAGACTAGTGTAGTTTTAAAGTATCGTGTAATATCGGTACTGTACTTAGATAATAGAGTTATGAATATAGAGGAGATGACATATAATGCAATGCCTACCAGTTGCGAGTGAAGTAACTGAGGAGGTTGTCACAATATGGCGGCTGATTGTTTTACATCGTAGAAACAGTTTCAGTTAACAGCCGAAGCCAACTTCAACCAGAAATTTTTTAATAGAAAATTTGCCTTATTTTAGCGGCCTTCGACATGAAAGATTTGTCTTACAAATACGGTTAAAATTTCTATTTGTTTTTACTGATGGTACTAAGCCCAGGTATTACAGTGTAACCTCTGAATAACGATTACCCGTGGGACCGGTGAAAAGTGACCGCACTTTAGAGGTGGATGGTATTCGGAGGTTTCATTTAAAAAAATCAAAATTACATAAATTTAAATAGAAATACACGCAGTCATTTTAATTAATACTCAATGTTTTAATATAAATCGAAAATCAGTGATTTGCAGTTGCTTTTTTTTTTTTTTTTTTTTTGCTGCAAATGTCTTTCTCCAAAGAAAAAAATATGACTTAATTTGCTATACAACTCATCATCAGTATGATTTAGTTGAGAAATTTTAGATTTCACGAAGGTTCATCAAATCTTCGGCATATGTGTTAATACTGGAAATTTTGTGTGTTATTCTATAATCTATTTCCTCTTACTCTCTCCTATCTTCCATCGTTTGCTGTATGGAATCAAATGTGGCAGTAACTGCCAAATTTTTGACCAGACATATAAACAAGCTGGACTTTATGTTAGTTATGGCTGCCCTTCTATGAATATCATATAAAATTTCTCCATTATTATTAATGTCTTCCTTTTCTGTTTGTTCGCATATCAAGTCAATTTTGTTTGATCTGCTTCACATTTCGGTTTGCAAATAAATATGGAATTGTACCAGGAGGTGTCAAAATTTTTTTCTCGTGACTTTTGAGTGGCCGTTGTTCAGAATTCCTCATTTAGAGGTTTGTATTAATGATAATGCTATGGAGCGTGTGTGGTTCCATCAACACGTGGCCCGTATTCAGAGGTTGCCGTTGTTTAGAGGTGGCCGTTCAAGGAGGTTTCACTGTATGCTCATTTTCACTGACACTTTCAGAAGGCTGTCTAGGTTCTCATAATATGAAAGAAATGCTGGTCTTGACTTCCACCGAAGTAATCTCCCACCAATAAAAAACAATTTATGTTTTTGTCATTATATTTGACTGAAAATTCCTGTTAAAATGTATTTAAATAAGGAGAAAATTTCTATTTAAATTTACTGGTGGAAATGTGTCCCGGCGGTATTTAAAATCGGTTACAGTCTGCAAAAGCAGTTACAGTTGAAACTTCACTATATTAAGGATATGTCAGTTCCTTCTTTTTTAATAGTTCCCTGATTTAAATAGATAAGTCTTGACATGTTACATATTACGTATATTACACTTTTAAAGTAATAATTACTATCCAATTCAACAGTCCTTTTCTGACATACTTATTTTAAAATAATGTTTATATTAGTTATTTTAATAAAAATAATCCATTAAAAATAATTTATATTGAGTGTACTCGAGTTTACCAACTCGAGAGTACCTAACACTAGTTCAGCAAATAGATTTATATGTATATATAAATTTATGACACGTTGGACTCGATCCGATTCTGCACCTAAGGCTTTGAAAGTTGAGATGTTACCTCTGTGCTGCTAATATTTTCATACATAAATACTCACAATATTTATCATTGAAACTTTTCCACATTTGCTTTGTAATTTCCTCTGTACAACCGATTGCGAAAATTCTTTGAAAATGATTTAAATCCCTAGTTCGATGGATAAATTTTCATTATATGCATACAGATCTTGTAAGAGAAATTTTTAAAATATTCCCCACGGAGCCTAATTGGAAGTACTTTTTTTAAATTAAAGTGTTTACTCGCTCACATACGCACCAAAAACGAAAAATCGTGCAGTAGACACAGATTATTAAACGCTTTCCAACACTAACGGAATGTAAACAATTTTGGACCATTACACCACAGATAATCAAAATTTATGGGTTCTTGTACCTTTTAAACGCAACGAAAATAAACAACAACAAAAAATTAAAGATTGAATTAGTGTCTCTTCAAAACTTTTTTTTATGTATAAACATTAAATTTTGAAGATTAATTAAACAGATTGTGCTTTTTAATATAACGCCATTATAGACTGACTAGTCTTTTACAGAATGTGTGCACTGTTGAAATTAAAATAGATCTTTTTTTTCACTCCGTAAGTCACAGCGCGCATGATATTTTAAGAACATATGTAGGGGTTTCTATGAAATTTGATATATATAATAAACACATAAGTAAATTTTGAATGATCTACTTTTAAATATTTTCGGAGATAAGATTTTTAGTTATAACTATTTTTATTCGTTAAAAAATATTTTTTTTTACATGGTTAATGAAACAGTTTTAACCTAAGAGTAGAACATTTTAAAAATACATGTATGATTATTATATATATCAAATTTCACATCCATCCATGTATATGTTATCAAGATATCATGCGCACAACTACTGACGAAGTAAAAAAAAAGAGCTATTTTAATTTCAACGACTAGGGGGCTCTGCCCCCTACGAGCTACGCTCGTCAACCCCCGTTCAGACACCGCAGAATCTAACAGCACGCTAATTTGATCGCCTTTAAAAAGATTTCGGAAGATTGAATTATAATTTGAATCTGACAATTATAATCTGACGTAATTTTCACCAAACTTTTCTTTCTCTTTTTAATATTCACGTCAAAATACTTTTGTTAGAAATGAAATATTATAAACATCTTAAAATGTCAAGTGAATGTCTCGCGCAATTATTAAATTAAAACTGTTTTGCAATATTATTTTTTGTTCATTTTACGTAATAAGTGTAATATGACGTAAATTCTCCTATTTAGGACTTCTAACGCATGTTACTGAATTTATTATTTTACAATATTCTTTTTCATTTAAAATTCACGTGTAACTATAGTTTTTATGACGTAATTTTCAATGAGTTCCTGCTTTTTATAATTTTGTTTATAATAGTCACGTGTAAAATACATTTTTAATTTGAAGCAAACATTACTGTTTGCCCGGTTTATACAGTTGGCAACAGTTTAAGTTAATACAATTTTCTAAAATTTGTAAAAAATATCTCTCGAAATGCTGAAAATTTGAATTTAAAATAGAAATAAAACCTCGAAAAATTATTCAAATTAAAAAACTAACTGCAATCTGCACACCGGGAAATTCTGACGCATAAAATGATCTAAAAATGATTAAATTCTTATGTACAGTTTTTGCTCCTATAAAACTTTTTTAATGGAACGATTTTGTCCAACTTTGGCATTAAATATCTCTTAAAATAATTCTTCGATTTGAAAACTGTCTGCATCAGCGTGTTTATCAAACTTTTTTCTGTAATACTACCGATTTTCATATTTTTGTATGCAACAGTTTTTTTAATATTAACGAAGAAAGACCTCCGGTCACAAAAAATTCAAAACCGGCGGCGGCGGTGACAGAGGTAGTTACTTTTTTTAGAATAGAGAGGTGCTCAAATTCTGTAAAAGAGCTAGTCTGTTTCTAATGGTAAGTCTGTTCATATAAAAAAGCGTAATATGTAAAATTAATAGTCAAAATTTTATATTTATACATAAAAAGGTTTTGGAGATACACTAATTCAAACTTTGAACGTTTTTGTTGATTTTTGTCACGTTTAGAAGGTACAAGACCCCTTAAAGAAAAACAAACGATTAGTCTCCCCGTTTTCGGACTCCTTGGTTTTATTTCCATATCTACGATTTGCTGTCGGGCGAGACGTTGACATTGTTGATCAACCTTGATTCATTTACATTCCTAAGATTGTTCTCGGGTGTGCGCCGAAACTGTAGAATATTTTAATGTTTTTACTCTGTAATAAATGCTTGTAAACCAATATAGTAAAGGATTTGTGGCTTATTCACATCTCACTTATTTAAAATTTTACTAATAGGATCTTAATAATTTCATTTTTTCCTAGAATGAACAGCGATATCTAAGTATGAAATTAAGAAAACTCATTATATATATATATATATATATTACGCTATATATATGTCGTACGTGGCACAGAAATCGCGATTATTTGTTAATTGTTTAATGGAAACGCTCGAATGAAACGCATCTCATTGGTTATTGAACAGCATTTAATGCATCTCCATACCTATAATGGGGGCTACCATAGGGGGGGGGGACACTGGTCTGTTGCCAAATGCAGCCAAGATTGTTGCCAAATTTGCCGACAAAAGTTTCACTAACTTGGAGATATCTCTAATATTTCGCAAAATTCCCATAGATTTCCATTACCAAACCAGTAGGGTTTACTTGCTTACAGGAAATCAACAAACTGAGATATTTTAATGGGACAAAAACTAATATTATCTTAAGGGGTTATATTAATTATATTTAAGGGAGTCCAAGTAAATTAAATTATGAATAAAAGTAACATGATAGAACACTTAGCATGCTCTCCCAAACATAAAGTTTAAGGGAAACCAAACTGATCACCAAGGGCGGCTAGTTCAGTAAAAATCCATTTTCCACAATTTTTGTCCATATCCGGTAATGTGTGCAAAAGTCTTTCGTGCATCTCTGTAGGTAATGTATACAATTTATACACACTACGTAATACACTCAAAGTTAGATCATTTTAAAAATACATGTCACAGACGAAAACGCACTTCCAGAAATTATAGAAGATCTTTGTCAACACTTTAACCGAATTCTTTAAGTGTGTTCGTAAATGAAAGATAAATGCTATGCACCATATAGAGAAAAAGGTCCAAATACCGGCTACCACTTTTGTTTTCAATCTAGATCATACCATTTTCAAAAGTAATAAAATAAAAAGTGACAGCAGGGTACCTTGACACGTCTTACACCTGTTTAGAGAAAACAAAATCATTTTAAAAGGCGTCTTCTGTTTATAAGAAGCAAAATTCCGAAAGTTTTCAAATTTTGAGTTTTTAAAATGGGGTCTAAATACCGACTACCTAAGTTTTTTTTTTTTTCCAAAAGATCACATAAATAGAGCTAATGACAATTATTAATCAATAAGAGTATAATTTTAATAAATTGTGTTGATTAATAACATTTGTTTTGCACAGAAAAAATGCGCAATTTTTAATAAATAAGTATTTTTGTCAAATTTCTAAAATTCTTTACGACTATCTCTCACAGTCTTCTTCCCATTATGTTTCTAATTTTGTTTTTTAACGTGTAAAACAAAAAAAAAAGCTTGCTGATTGAAATGAGAATTATTTTATCTGAAAAAAATCAAAAGCATAATATCACTCTCTGCGTCGATATAGTCCCTATCAACCCACATATCTCATTCTTAACATTGAACCCAGAATCCCCTCTCCAATTCTTGTCCACAGAGAAAGCACCCATGCAGAAGACACAAATTTATCATCTTCCTCTGTTGGATATTTTCCTTTTTCACCTTTTTAGCCCTCTCGCTGCGTAATTGTTTTATCAAAATAGCTTCAAAAATTGCGTATTTATCCCCTTTGCGACGAGCCTCTTTAAAGAATTTTTATCATTTTGTCACCGGTTTTTCAAAACAAAAGTTTTTGTTTAATTTAACCGGGAAAATGCTCCGATTAAATAAGGCATAATTTGCAATAAAAAAATAACTGGTGGGAATAATCAAGGAGGATTGATTAGACGGAAAAATGCATCCCCGAGGAAATCTCGGGTTGCGCAAACTTTGCTACTTTCACGATTGCCAAGAAAATCTCGGGTTGCGCAGCGAGAGGGTTAAAATCAAATTTCTGTTTCTTTCATCTGGTTTACTGCGTCATTTTTTTTCTTTCTCTTCACATTTATTACAGGCAATTTTGTAGTGTCCAATAGCTCTTTTTTGGAACGTTATCCGGTAACCAGTGTCGGTCCTGAAGAATTACGGCCATGGTTGCTTTTTTCATATTGCGTAATGGGACGGGGGCTATTTCTGAACCATTTAAATTAATTTATTAATTATTGAACTATTTAAATTAATTTATTTTCCTCCGATTTATGCAGAGCAACCGAGAGAGGTCCAAATACCGGCTAGCTGGTATTTAGACCACTCTACGTAGCCGGTATTCGGACCACTGCTATTTTTAAGTTAAAACCGGTGTTACTCATTCATGTAATAAAATACCAATACTGTGCGGGTGGCAATTGAGAGCTAAATATGTCTAAAAAAATAACTTAATCAACAATTCAAGCCAATATACGATCAGTATATTTTTTAAAAATGAGAAACACATGTCTGAAAAACTTTTGATGTACCAGATTACGTAGATTCGACACTTTTGCATTTACTATTTGTAAATGACACAGACTTCAGCGACGTACTTTTCGTAACTTTCTTCTCTTAATTAAAGTTACAAACTCTGCCTATCACCACTAGGCTGCTCTGCGATCAGTTCTCAGAACACCTAGTAGCCGGTATTTGGACCCTAGCCGGTATTTGGACCTTCTACTCTAATATATAGATACAATACACTTCTGTCAGTATCATCATTAAAGAGCACCTCAAAAGCTTTATCCCCAGATATCACAATGCAATTTTCTCATTTTGTGTGTCACCGTAAACGAACTATAAATGATACTTATTCTATACTCCTGAAAATTTCTGTCGTAGTTCATACCAATGGTGTATATGAATCGTATTATGTTTGAAATATCGTAACAACTGTAAAATGCACAGCAAACGATTTTTCGACATAGACCGTAGAGTAACAGAATTTTTTCGTGTAGTCCCGTAAAATAACTACAACAGCTATTTTTAATACCAAACGTTCTATAATAAACCTACATGAGATATAGACATTTCATGGCAGCCCAAATATATTTGCGAGAGTTAGAGCACCGATCAGACAGAAAAACCGAAGTCATAAATATTTTTCAACTATTTTGGAAAATGTTAAACATCATGATTGCTAATCATCCTCTTTACTAAAAAGCTACGCGTTGCTCACGACTGGCTTTTTCGCTAATCGTTGCCACAGATTAATCTCAGAAATTGAAACACTTGAAATTAGCGAAAATATTAATAGCTCGAAATGTATTTGTCAGAAAATTTTTAGACAAACTGCGTTAGAAATGTAAAAAAATGTATTTTTCTTGATATACAATTGAACTCTAATGATTATTCCTTTTTTCAAATATTGAATTAAAAAAATTACAAAATTTTAGAATGGAGTACCACAGTGAATCCTTCACGCGTAAAAAGATAATGATAACGGCAATATGTCCAGACATGTATACTGGCTATAGTCCGAGTCACAAATTATAGTAGCCATATTATTCTGTTAAAATATAAAAGTAAATTATGATGTCACGAGTGTATACTTTTTATTTAAGTTTCGACAAGTACTAGATGTGCCATTTCTTTTTAGTTGTGAATAATATAGGTTAATTTACGTATGACCGCATATTTAAAAAGAATATAGGATTAATGTATGACTTTTACAAGAGAAAGTGATATCATGAAGGGCTTTTCATGAATTTACATTTCATTTTCATTTTTTTTTCAAGAATCAAGACTATATTTATTTAAGCTTAGCAAACATTTTTTTAAATACTGGTATAAAAGGAAAATTTCTCAAGACTTTCAATGCATTAAAAAAGAGAACGCATTTGCGCGAGATTCATAGTCCGTGCGGTGTTTAATTTTAAAATTATTTTTTCTTATCAAACATGTTGAAAACCCCGTGCAACGCCATGTATTTCAGCTAGCGATTACATAATTATTTAAATTTTGCTTGCACTATGTTTTCGCCGAGTCGCAAAGTTCAGCCATATTCTTCAAGAGTTTTTTTTCTTAGAGAAGAATCTTCTCGAATATCTAACATAAAAATTAATTTAAAATATTTCTATTTAAAAACAAATGTTAAAAATATAAATAATTTTCAAATGAGTATTAAATATCCATGTGTATAACGCATTTATCTTCAGTAAAGGTCATCTACATTATTTATTGTCAAAAATATTGTCTGTGAAATCTTTATCTCTCTCTCAACAACTTGAACAAAATTTCTTGCGAACAATTTACAGAACTAGACACAAATATATTGTTTGTCATTAAATTTTGAAACTTGCTTCCAGATAGAAGATTTTGCATAAAAGACTGTTATATAAATTTTGAATATTAATTTCAGATAACATTGAAAATGAAAGTTAGTCTCCAGGGAATAGAATTTTAGAAGATTAATTTTTATACTTAAACAATGAAACATGTATTTGACAGATATTTTGAACAAAATTTCGAAAAGTTCAAGAACTTTACGAAAGGTGATTTAAATTAAATATAATATTCTATCCTCAGAGCCGTGTATTTGATGTTTTTAATATACGCAAATTAAAATTGTTTAAGCTACTATACGACTCATTTTAGATGCTAACGAATATATTCTCATAAATAGTCTAAATCTACATAATCGTCAGTTTGCGTTCTAAAGAAAATTTCATAGTATAAGAGTGAATAAAACTAATACTAAACAAAATAGGTGTTGCTATCCAAGGTACACTTTATTCACAAGTTAAAAGATGATATAAAATAAACACATGAATAAAATAAATGTCAACGTTTCAGTTTAATCTATTAAACCATCATCAGGAGTAAAATTTTCTAAAATATGAATCGGCAGGAAACAATCTATAGGCTACATTTTAAAAGTTAAATTCAAACTGGGAAAAGTTCAACGGAAATTTTCAAAATTCATAAAAACAAATCAGTGGTCCCATCTGTCATTCAAAGCAAAAAAGAAGACTGAAGGACTGGAACAGACATGGGAATTTCATAATTCTTTCAAAATAGAAAGCCATGTTTCAAGAATGCGAAAGGATTCGCATTCCTGTGAATAATGTGTACGTAGGATAGCAACACCTACTTTGTTTAGTATTATATAGTACAACATAAAGTCCTTAATTATTGTGAATAAACCTCTTTTAAGACATTTCTTAAGTAACTACAATATTCTATATCGAATAAAAATTTACTTTTGTGCGGTTAGTCTTTGATATCCGCAGTGTATAATAGGTTAATACAGTACAATTTCGAAAATTCGGAATCGTCGGAATAGAAACTAAGCCAGGTTTTTCAAAATACCGTACTTCTGAAAGGAAGTCAAACTTTTTTCCGATATTCTTAATGGTACCATAAGTCAGAATTTAATTCATTCCGATGTGATAATTATGTGATAAAAAGGGAAGATTGAATTTTTTAAAAAATAACTTACTTTAATTGATATTTTCTATGTTTCAAAAATAAATTTTAATCAATAGTGAAGTCCTTTATCCAACGGTAATTTTCAAAATAGCGATGTCAATTTGATTGTTTTAATGTTTTTCTGCCGTTTTTTAATAACTTTTCTTGGATTTTACATAAGTGAAGCATATCTATTTCAGTAATATAGTCATGTTTCACTAAAGCATATAGTAATTCTCCAGTCAAATTTATGCATTTTTTCACTGGCACTTTTCCTTTTGTTGGCTTCTCGTCCACGTACCACTCAGCTGGTACTAGAGTTACAGCCAGTACTACTTAGCACAGCGTCAGCCATCTCACTGTCCGTTAATCACTCGCTTTCGATCTGAAAATTTTTACGAGGGTAAGTCTGTTAGTAAGTCACAAAAGCCAATTAAAAAAAAGGGAAACCAAGATACATACTTAAAAGGTGTGTTTATTTCAATATATAATCGTCATTTATATTGATATATTTGTCCCATCTCTTTATGAGATTTCTAATATGTGCTGCATAAAAGTCTTTGGATTGTACTCTCAGCCATCTATGTACCTCACATGCAGCGTCTGCATCAGTCGGCTGTTAACTAAACCATGTGAACACCCGTTGCATTTGCTAATGCTGTCTATTGTTGTTCGTCTGTCAGTTTTAACCATTTCCTCAACCTTCCACACTGTTTCTTTTGTCGCAATCTTAACAGAACGACCACTTCGTTCTTCATCAACAACTTTTGAACTCTCCTGCTCATCTTGCACAACTGTTGTTTCATAAATTCGAAATTCACATCTTAGAGTTGGACAGTGCTGCCACCTATTCGCATATTTGAAAACAATTTACTACTAATTTCCGATCTTTGATATCGTTTTGTGACCTACTTATCGACTTTCTCTTACAATTTGTAAATATGTGCTTTTTTTTTTCTCCCGTAAGTTGGGATTTAAAAAAAAAAGAGGGATGTGGAAATGACTTTGATGCCAGAGTTTTGAAGTTGTCGTATGTTTGAGGGCATACTGTATGTTAATTCTGACTGATAAGCAAAACATGAAGTATTTTTAGATTAATATATTCCGCATCATCATGCAGCATATATGTGCACCATAAAACATGATAAATGTTCTTCAATCTACAGAAACAATATAAATTCAAATGAAATATACAGTAATTTCATTCGAGCTTTAGCACTCCGAAAAGCGTTCTTTATATTTAGAAATTATAGTCACTGATATATTTTTAAAGATTTAAAAAAATCATTTTAACCCATTTGTGCCTGAATTTTTATTTTATCAAATTTGCTGGAAAAGTCACTTTAAAATATTGCAAAATGAACTAGAAAAATAATGAAAAAAATTAAACTAACATATTTTCTTATTTATTTGATAAAATTTAAACGTGCTAATAATGGGAATATGCATAATATTTGTAATAATCTCAAGTGACTTGAACGTACGTAAATAATTTCTTGACTTTCGAGATTTTATCATTCTGCGTAGTATCAACACTCGTCTGAGATCAATTTTGAAGCCAAAGACTATATCGATTTTATAAATTGGGCTCAAGTGACCGTGACACAACCACGATTAACTAAGTTCTTAGATCATAACATTCTTACAAAGTGTATCCTAAATCCAAAGGCAATAGATGAAGACACCTTAACTAAGATTAAACTATTCCCTTGCCACAATCAAGCCAGTGAAAGATGTGTTAAACTTGTTACGGAGAATTCTTCTTTTCTTTGAGGTCCTTTGAGATGCGATGGGTTCATTAAAACCTGAATGGAGTCTCAGAAAAAAATGCCAGTTTTTTAATCCCAAAAACAGTATAGAATACAACAAAATAGTAACTTCATTACTTGTAAATTTTAATATTAAATTATTTTTACGATATTACGATGGTTAAGAATAATTCCAAATTACATTTTCTTACATATGTTAAGTAAAAAATATAAAACAATTACAATAACCCGAATTTTATATATTTTTAAAAAGTATAGTCGTTGAGTTAGTATAATAAAATCGAATTTGATATAAATATTACATAATTTTACTATAAATATATAATAATAATAATAATAATAATTCGATGACCATCCTTTTAAATTAAATTAATATTATTACTAAAAGGACTAATTACACTGTGTTACAATAAATAAAAATAAGAACGGCTAATCAGTGTATACAATATATTAAAAAATCTTCAATTAAAATAACATACAACTCACAGCAATAAAATACAAAAATATTCCTTTAAATTTGGAGAATTCCTATATCCTTCGATATAGGACATAGTTCGATTAAATTGTTCGTTGTTAGTATGCTGTACTAAATTAAAATATAGTTTTAACGTTCTTTTCGAAAGAAAGTCAATAAGACCAAATTCCATCCTCATTTGCATATTCAAGCACTTTACTTCAAAGTTATGTTATATATACTATATATATGTTATATAGTTATGGAATATATTTGTATATTATTCCTGTGAGTAGTATGTTATTTTAATTGAAGATTTTTTAATGTATTACAATTACCCGAATTTTATATATTTTTAAAAAGTATAGTCGTTGAGTTAGTATAATAAAATCGAATTTGATATAAATATTACATAATTTTACTATAAATATATAATAATAATAATAATAATAATAATTCGATGACCATCCTTTTAAATTAAATTAATATTATTATCGGTTAATATTATTATTAATATATTATCGGGTACACTGATTAGCCGTTCTTATCTTTATTTAAATTACTATTAGTTTGTATAGTTGAGGGAAAAAATGGGAAAATGCACAACGTTTACGTTTTTTCTCAATATTCAATGACCTTCGGGTAGTATTAAATATTAATATTTTTCAAAGATATTTTATATTCAGAATGAGGATCAGATAGAGCAACTTTTCTCTTCCGCCCAATTTTGATTTCAAGAAAAAAAATTCCATAGGCGAGTGCTCCACCCTAATATATACGCTGTATCGTGTATACTGTTTCATACATTACGTATAACTGACTTCGTTGTATCATTCGTATCCGAAATTTGCAGCCAATATAATACTTATTATACGTATACTCGTATGAACGTTTAATAATAAGCACTAATTCCAATTTTTATTACCAACCAATTTGCTGGATACACAGTTTTTATAATTTCAATGTTTCATTTAATTATGAACACCATTTTCTGAAAAACCAATTCTTAAAATAGTACCAAAGATAGTTTTGTTTTATGAATTAAAAAATAATAATGTATAACAAAAAGCTCAAGACACGAATTTAATCTATATAATAAAAGCCGAAGTCATGTGACTGTCGTCAACAGTTCCGGGCTGACCGTTTCGCTTTTTATATGCCAAACGGCCATTTCGGTACTTTTATGTTAGTAGGGAGCAGGTGATAAATCGCCAAATATTCTTCCATCGCCATCATTTCATTAAAAATATAAACCTATCACTCATTTCCTTTAAAATACATAACTTTCATTAAAAATACACATCTTTCATTTACCTCATTTAAAATACAATAAATAAATAAATAAATAGATATTTTTCCAGTATAGGTTCTTGGCGGGAAAAAAAAAATGGCATCGAATTTTCCGGCAATCTATGTACTATTTCCTATATATATAAGCAATTTTTTCCATATGTATACAATTGACTTAACCTAAAGAAGCCAATAATCTATTTTTATATAGAAACAGAAGTAATTTATATGTAAACAAATATTGTATATATACATGTGTGTGTAAATAAAATGTTTATATGCAAATAAATACATATAAATATATTATCACTTTTTATAGTATTATTCAGCTTAATCTGTTTTTGATTATTATACATGTTGTTATGAAGATATTTTCACAAACTCTTAAATATGTTTAGCTGTCACATGGATCACAAAGATTGCTGAAAATAACAAATAATCACATCAAAATGCTGACCTGCAATTAAGATTTTAGTGAATGCTAACATGAAAACAATTAAATTTAAACAATGAATTTATTTATAAGAGTAAATTTATTCTGACAAAAAATATATGTGCAGACATTCTTATAATTAAAAAATATTTTACAAAGAAAACCGGATTCAAGGAATTTAATTTTTTTTTTAATTACATGTCATGTGGCATATTAAAAAAATTATTTAGCACAACAAAATATTTTCTAATGTACTATTATTGAAGTACTATTCACCTTCACTTTACGACAGAAAAGTTAGAGCTTAGGCAAAACCATAAACGTGTACAAACGGAAAAGTAGACAGATATGCAATATTTTCATACTTATGAAATTTACACAGGACAGTTAAGAAAACAAGTTCTTTTAAACAAAAATAATAATAAAATCTTAGCATTCGATCTAACTTTATGCGTGGTCAAATATTAAATATAATACACAAACTCCCATGTTTAAAGTTGGTTAATAACAGTTTTTAATTACAATCTATCCTTCACAATTTTTATACATCGATAATATACATCGTTCCATTCTTATAACTTAAAAATTAATTTTAATAAATGCCATCTAGCAGTTTAAATTTTTGATATTGTACCTTTGGTTTCTTTATCTTTGTCAACAGATTGCAGAAAATTTCCCTGATGATTTTATGTAATACAAAATATAAATTTATCTCTCTCATTTTATGCGGAAAATTGCTTGAGGGAAAGGGGATTATACACAAAGGACTGAGCTATAAAGTGAGCTCAACAATTCTAGATAACAGTGAAAGTGGATTTCAGCTACCAAGAAAGGGGATTTTAGAAAATTAATTTTTATAGCGACAAAATGAAATATCATTGTGTTAGTTATTTTGAAGATAGCTATAAATTGATGCAGATAAATTAACTTACACATTGTAAAGTTATATTGTTGCATTAACCTTAGTTCACTGCAGACAGAATCTAGAGCTTGTTTTTTTAATATGGGCAACACATATGTAAGAGTTGTTATGGCGATACTATAAACAATAAATATTGTGATGATGAAAGTAACATTTCATCACATATCATTGTTTATCCCCTTTTTAAATTAAATTCCACCATTCACAAATATAAATTTAATCAATACTTTCTTTCCTTTCCAAAAAGTGTATTTATTTCTAAGTATCTTTTGTGCTTGATAAATTACATTCACTTTATTCTCAGTCTCACTCAAAGCTGTTAATAAAATAATTCAAAAATAAATCTACTCTCTTATCCTAAAATCATTAATTGTGGGTACATACTTTCATTCGATAACGAATAAACATAAAAAAAGATAGGGTAAATGGCCACATTTCGCCCCCTTTCCTAATTATTCCCCGTAACTTCTCCGCTTCTGCGAAATCGGTGCAACTTATGACGCAAGGCACAGGAGACGGAATGTAAAAAGGCTCAGTATTGAAAGTTTCGTTCGCCAAGACGCATATATAAATTAAAGACGCCGAATTTCCTATTTTTAGAAGACCTGAGTTCTTACAGTCCAATCAAATTAGGTTTCTTTCTGGGCATAATTACGAAAGTTTTGAAACTTGGTAATATTGTTTCGAAGGCTCTACTAATAAACATACTAAAATTCCCGATGAAATGGGGGTGAGCGCGAGAGGAGTGAGGCAAAAGAAGGTAACTTTTAAAAATTTTCCTTAATATCGCGTAATCTATAAGTCCTATTGAAAAATTGCTAATACAAAAAATAAAGACAATTAAACTCTCTATAAAAAAAAGTTGTCTCTATAAAAAAAAAAACATTTTTCTCTAGAGGCCATAGTTAACGAGATAATCGCATTCGAAAATGAAGAAGTTTTCCAAAAGTCACACCAGTGCCAGATTTCTAATTCAGTCTCAGAGTCAGCAAAGTCCTAATTATGCCGACACTCTGACTGTTCAGATTGCTATAGATGCACTTAGTGAAAGTGACAACGTTACTGTTGTTGGACAGGATGTGGATATACTTGTTCTTCCCATAGGCTTAACCTCTTCAGATAAAAATATATGCCTACAGATACAGCTGTGGCAGGGAAAAGAACTGTCTCCTGAGATTTGGGGGTTGGAAACGTAAGCTCGTTAAAACGTTAGTGCCTATCACAACCACCAATCCTGTTGCCCCTTTGGCAGTACTAAACCTCATCCGGTGTACAACTGGTTGTAGGCAAAAATATGGATGTAGAAAACAGGAATCACATGCACTGCCGGCTGCCACTACTGCTATGGAGACAGCTCGAACAGTTCACCACCTGTTGAGGAGGATGTCCTAATGGAAATGGAACACAGATCAACATCTTTTGAAATTTTCCATTGAATCTGGGCTAATCAAAATGATCACGGGCTTGGGTATATTTTTTATTCTTATATCATTGTATTTTACGCATTTTTCCTTTTTGTATCTTTTATGTTAAAAAAAATGTAATTCTTTGAAGTTATTGTTCAGGGTTCCATTCTCCTCACCACAACATTTATTACGTTTGTTTAAGAAAGCTTAGATTAAGTAGGTGCAATGTAAGTGCCGTTCACCCGCTCTCTGGCACTGGTGTGACTTTTGGCAAATTTCTTCATTTTTGAATGCGATTATCTCGCTAACTATGGCCTCTAGAGAAAAGTGTTTAAAACCTTTTTTATAAAGAATTTAATTGCCTTTATTTCTTGTACTGGCAATCTTTCAATAGGACTTATCGATTACGAGATATTAACGAAAAACCGAAAAAAGGTACCTTCTTTTGTCTTCCCTCTCTCGCGCTCATCCCCCATCCATCAGGACTTTTAGTATGTTCATTAGTAGACTGTCCCAAACAATATTACCAAGTTTCAAAACTTTCTAATTATGTCCCAAAATGGCCCAACATGTGCCTAATTTGACTGAACTATTATTACGTCATTTACAGATCGTTATTTACTGTACTGTAAGTATTTATTTCTTATTCATTGCATGTATTTTACGTAGGTAAGATGCTGCCAGTAGCATACAGTGAGTTTTAGGGCATTCAATTCATCTTACGGGAACTGAAGCTCCGCCATATTGGGAAGTAGTGTGGTCCCAATTTCGTCCTCCTTACAGCTCTTATTTTCGTCCCGCAGTCGAAATTAGGAAAGTTTTTTTCACGACAATTTTTTCTCATGTTTGGATGGATAATGTTTCGTTATTTTATTCTTCCATTGATAATTAGTACATTTGTTTGTGCCTTACTGTAATGTAATTACTTACATTAATTTATTTAATTAAATTACTTACCCATTTAGAAATAAATTTTATTTAGTTATAAGTTAAACATCGGCGTATTGGATTTTTTGGGGAGGACAAAATTGGAACCTTTTTTTTTTTTTTTTTTTTTTTTTTTTTTTTTGCATTTTTTAGATACTTTTGAAAAACAATTTTTCGCATTGTTAAAAATTTTTGTAGGATATTTGCTTTTGTTTCTATGTGCGTGGGTAGTTAGTCTATGTAATATCCAAATTTGTTAGATTTTCACTGAAATTTACAACATTTAGTGCCTAAAAGTGACTGGGGGGGGGCGAAATATGGGCACTTTACCCTATTCTTTGAACATATGCACATTTTCAGTAGTAATTTAAACACTTATTATTAATGCTCAGTTTGTTACTTCTTACAAATGCCTTTTCGGTCTCTGAAATTTATCCTTCTTATATTAAACTCAGCATCAGGCATTGATTAATGTCTTTTCCGCTTTTTCTAAATATAACTTCTCCATTGCCCAAACTTGGCATATCATATTGTTCGTTAAAATTTTAGATAAGTAAGCTGATGAATCGTTGGGCTGATTTTGAATTCAAAATGTCCGTTAAGTGACGAATTCATTGGGCTTATAATTGTGCAAAGTTGAAATTTGTGATGCTCAATGCACTTACAGTCAAATATGACTGCTAGTCACCATTTTATCTGTGACCACTCTGAGGTAAACATGCAGAGCAAATTTTGTCTAACTATACTTAAGGTCACTCCGCGAGAGTATTTTATAGCTGACTTTTTTTTGTAATACTAGGGGGCCCTGCCCCCTACGAGTTACGCCCGCCAACCCTCGTTCTGGCACACCAAAATCCAAAAAGCACGCTAATTTGATCGACTTTAAAATTATTGAATAATAATAATAATAATAAAACAGTAGCGATCTCTCTGTAAAAGGGCTTACAATGGCTGTTTTCGTATTTAATTAAAAAAATTAGTTAAACATTTGAAAATAAGGTCATGTTAAAATGAATTAAGTAAACAGTGTCATTGTGTCTCCCGGTAATTTTTAACAGCGCTATAAGATAGTTCTTTTAAATAATTCATTTTAAATGTATCGTTTTAAATCTGACGTAATTTACACCAAAGTTTTATTTCTCTTATTAATATTCACGTGAAAATACTTTTGTTGTTAGAAGGAAATATTATTTGAGCTGTCTTCGAATTCACGATAATAGTTGAAAAGATTATCTCAAAATATATTTTTTAATTTAAATTGATTTGCCATATTTTTTTGCATTTTAAATATGACATAATTTCCTCCATTTACAAGTTTTAACGCATAATATTTTTTTTATTTTAACATTTTGTTTCTCTTTTAAAATTCAAGTGTAAATAAGGTTCTTATGACGTAATTTTCCTGCTTTTAACATGTAATAATTTAATTCTAATTTTAAAGTTTTTTTTCTGTTTATAATAGTCACGTGTAAATAAATTTTTAATTTGAAGTAAACATTATTGTTTGCGCTGTTTATACAGTTGGCAACAGTTTAAATTAATAACATTTTCTAAAATACATAAAAAATATCTCTCGAAATGCTGAAAATTTGAATTTAAAATAGAAATAAAACCTCAAAAAATGAGTTAAATAATAAAAAATATAAATGCAATCTGCACACCGGGAACTTATAACGTATAAAATGATCTAGAAATTATTAAATTCTCATGTATAGTTTTTGCTCTAATAAAACTTTTTTAATGGAACGATTTTGTCCAACTTTAGCATTAAATATCTCTTAAATTAATTCTTCGATTTGAAAACTGTCTGCATCAGCGTGTTTATCAAACATTTTTCTATAATACCACCGATTTTCATATTTTTGTATGCAACAGTTTTTTTAATATTAACGAAGAAAGGCCATGCTTAAGCATTCAAATTAGATGCCGATCTACCGGGAATATCTACGCAGATTTTCATTGGTCCATTTCCAAATCAAAACTTTTGTTATATATAGAAGGAAATGCCCATGCATAGCTTAGATTTTTTTTATTTTTCTCTCCAATTACCTGACGTTTTGTATGCACGCAAAATACTGTTATTTGATAAGGATGATTTAATACGACTAAAATAACTGTTAAGAAAATCCATTTTAAAACCCCGTTTTAAATCCATTTCTCTTTTAAAATGATAAAAAAAATCATTAGTATAAATATGTACGCAGACATTTCCTCTAAAATATTTTTTTTTAAATAAAACATATTTCAGTTGATAAATTTATTTTATAAGGTAGGTGAGGCAAAGATGGTCAGTGTTCCTAAAGTAGCCCACCCGATAAAAATTGAATTAATTTCAGTTTTTAACTACAAAATGACGTTACTGCATTGTAAACCACGTGTCTGCTCTGCACGTAGCTGAATTTGCCGCCATTAAATGCAAGGGTTTGACTTTTGAGGAGTAGTCGTTCTAATTTCTAGGTAAGATGATATTTTAATTTACATGTGTTTAAATTCATAGAACATAGTGTTTTGATACGCTTTCTGAAAGCTTATTTCTTTCTCTTTAACCATATTTACTTTCATTCTAATAAATTTATCCATTTAATAGTTTTACGTCGTGCAATTGGAGGCCATATGCATGTTCCGAAGGTGGCCCAGCAGGGAACAAATATGGGAATCAATGTAGTAACGGTATTTTTTTCGTAAGTCACGTTTTATATTGTTTTCAAAGATCTATTACGAATTATATACATATTTTGAAATGCTCTTTTTTTAAAAATGTATCATTTGTAACCCATGATATTCTTGAAAGATATCTAGTTTAACCCTTTCGATTCAGATTTTTTTATTAATTTTGAGATCAAAATTACTTTTATGTTAATAGTGTTAATCGTAGCGATCAAAATAGACTTACTGAAGTTTAAAGAATATCTCATTGTCTGAAATCTAACGAATGTAGTTATTTTGCATACTATTCAATTCATATTCAAATGATAATGGGATAAGGAAGAATTTTTGGCGACGTTTGGAAAATATTGTATTACATCAGTATTTAACAGATATTACAAATTTCAAATATTGTTTCATTTTACTGCTCATGATTCGTACAGAAAAGTAACCTGCATTTTAAATTTAAAGAGTGAAATGTGAAATAAAGGTAACACCAACAGGGCAAAGATAATTAAACAAGCTTTCATTATTATTACTAAATGAAGTCGTAATAAGAAATTCATAGACATATGCTATCATTACTAGATGTAGATAGTAACAAAAGTAACCGTTAAGACAAAATATTACTCGATGAAAAGACATGTACTATTAATAATAAACCAGACCCAAAAGGGTTAAGATGCTTAAAGCACGCGAACCAAAATTTACAGCTCATTCTTCAAAATGATTTTTTTTTTTTTTTTTTTTTTTTTTTTTTTTTTAGTTATATTTTAAATATTATTCGGATTGTAATCCACAGGATGTCCGGGCTAATAGTATCCAAAAGTTATGGCTTATTTTTACGGGACTACCCATTAGATATTTAAAAATACATATTTAAATAAAAATAGCATCTCACAAAGTTTTAATATCAATAGACTTCGATATGTGCACCTTTAGTAGCACGACAAACGTCTAAATTGTAGTCCAGTTCTACACAAACGTTTCGTAGCATATCAGGAGTTATTTGACAAATTGCTTCTATGATATGTTTTTCGCACTCACATACAGTTACACTTTTAGGTACATTTCGTATGAAATACTACCTATTGGGATCGTTCCTATGTTGGAATTTCTGAAAAATTTTTGCAGATCTACACCGATCATGACCCCTAGAACCCAAAACCACCCCCAGTAAAAAACTTTATCTATCTATCTATCTATCTATATATATATCACTTTCTTCTGGACAAGATAACTTTCGTAATTCTGCACCAATCTCTTCCAAATTGGTAAATAAAATCAATGGGCATAAAATCTCGGTCAAGTTCGTTAATGGGCAAAATCGGACCAAGGGGATGGAAATAGGGAGAGGTTTTGTGAAAGCAGAAAACTACCCATAACTTCTTAATTTTTGTACATATCAAATCAGTTTAAAGTTTTTATTACTTCTAAAAATAGGGCCAAAAATTTATGTATCACAGATTTTTTATAAAGTTAAAAATGGGCTCAAGGGGCGCAAAAAATAGGGTTTTTGGGAGAAAAAAATTCCTAACTTCGTCAATTCTCAAGATATCAAATCCAATTAATTTTATTATAAATTTCCTTAACATTATCTACAACTTTTATATTCACAAGTTTTTGATAGGACCAGTTCGTACAGCAAAAAAAAAAAAAAAAAAAAAAAAAAAATTAAAAACGAAAACAAAAAGGGGGTTTGAAGAAAAAAAAAATCCGTAACTCCGTCAATTCAAAAGATATAAAATCCCCATGAATTTATCATATATCTTCTTAATATTGTCTACAACATCTATATAGACAAGTTTTGGATAGGACCAATTCTTACAGCAAAAACAAATTTAAAATACATAGCGGTTGAAGAAAAAAATAATCTTAGTAAGGGTGTATTCAAATCCAAACTGCTTATTTTCTGACTCATTTTACACTATATTTTTGCTCTCAAAGGCTTCCAATTGGTACGTTTTCTTACTCAGAAACTATATAATGCACCGTAATGGTCGATTTTTTGATAGAGGCAGAATATATTTTTTAAAATGCTGTTAAAAAGAGCATTTTGAACCGAATTTACCGAAGCGGATTGTGTTGGAAAAATCATTGTATTAAGTATGCACTGGAATCCAAACTGCTTATTTTCTGACTCATTTTTAAATTCATTTTTGTTCTCAAACTCATTTAATTGTTGGATTCGCTTATCCAGAAACTATACAATGTACCGTAATGATCGATTTTTTGATAGAGGTAGAATATATTTCAAAAAATGATGTCAAAGTGGGCATTTTGAACGGAATTTCTCGAAGGGATTGTGTTAGAAACGAAAAATATTGTCCTTCTGAGAAAATAATTGTTTATATATCAAGTTTCAAAATTAATTGAACAAAAAATAAAAGCACAGGTCGGTAATAAATCTCTTCAAAAATTACGTCAGCAAGTTTCATATTTTTTTTAATTAAAAATGAATCTGGAATAATGCCCGAAAATTTCGAGTTGATGAGCATAGAAAAATATTTTTTTTTTAATACCGCCCTAACATGATTCTGATAAAACCAGCTATTATATAAAAATTAAACAAAAACTCGTCAAAAGCGGCCAGATAAAATTGTTAAAGTGGATTTATCTCTAATCATGATTTAGTTTTTGTTTGTGAAATTAGTATATTTGACTTCGAAATCTACCTCTGCCTGTAGGCCGGGCCGGCAGGGATTTTTTTGTTTTGCTCGATGTTTTAAAATATCGGAGGGTTTTGCAATCCACGGAAGTGAAGTCTATTAGATTCTAATGGATACACTGTAAAAAATATCTGTAAAGGTACTAATAGTCCAGGCAATAGACACCGTATAGGGTCTCTACCTAGCAAAACTCATGGTATTTCTGGAAAAAGGTTTACTATATGTTTTTGGGGTCGCTGAATCCGAATTTTTAACTTCCCACAAAAATTTCCCCGCCCCCCCCCCTCAAATTTTGGTAAAGTGCCCCCCAAAAAAGGTTTTTATTAAAATTATCAATTTTTTTATTGTTTTAGGGAAAAAGTATCTAAAAATTCAGAAAGTAGACAAAATTTTCAACTAAGTAGATGCATGACATTATGACTTAGGATGAAGGGGTAGGGGGGATCTGCCTCGGAACATGCACGCGGTGCTACATGAACTAAGTTGCACAATTCCACTTAACCACTCACACGTTTACATTTGCTCACATATCTCCCCTCCGAATTTTCTCTATAAGGTTTAATTTAAGTTTTTTGGGTCGCTGAATCCGAATTTTTAACTTACCCCCAAAATCCCCCCCCCGAAATCGCCCCCAAATAGTTGTTTTTAACTTAAATTTCTTATTGTTTTACGAGAAAAGTATTACGAAATTCAGAAACTAGGCAAAATTTGTTACAAATAGGATAGATAACATTATGACGTAGGATGAACGAGGAGGGGGAGGGCTGCCTCTGAACATGCACTGCAGCACTACGTGCACTAAGTTATGAAGCCCAGGCAATATGGGATTTTACATGGAAAAATTAATACCAGTTCTCGATTTTGACTCACTTTATGTTTTTGGGGTCGCTGAATCCAAATTTGTAACTTCCCACCAAAATTTCACCCGACAATCCCCCAAAAATTGATTTTTTGAAGAAATTTGGTTTTTAAGAAAAGCGCGCCGTGAATGTTCCGAGGCAGCCCCCTCCCTCCCAGTTCATCCTACGTCCTAATATCATGTATTCTATTTGTTGCAAATTTTATCTAGTTTCTGAATTTCGTAATGCTTTTCCCCTAAAACAATAAGAAATTTTAGTTAATAACAACTATTTCGGGGGGTTTTCGGGGGGCGGGGGAAATGCTGGGGGTAAGTTAAAAATTCGGATTCAGCAAACCAAAAAACTTAATGTAAACCTTATAGAGAAAGTTTGGAGGGGAGATGGTAGGGTGTATATAAATTTGCAAGTGGTTAAGTGGAATTGCGAAACTTAGTCCACGCAGCACCACGCGCATGTTCCGAGACAGATCCCCCCTTCCCCTTCATCCTAAGTCATAATGTCATATATCTAATTTGTTGCAAATTTTGTCTACTTTCTGAATTTCTAGATACATTTCCCTAAAGCAATAAAAAATTGATTTTTTTAATAAAAACCTTTTTTGGGTCTTTTTACCAAAATTTTGTGTGGTTGCCGGGGGAAATGTTCGTGGGAATTTACAAATTCGAATTCAGCGACCCAAAAAACATAAAGTAAGTCATTTTTAGACCAACCATTAATTTTGCTAGGCAAAATTCCCTATTGCCTGGACTATAAAATCTTTCTAGGAAAATGGGATTCCTAGAACATGTTATGTAACAGCAACAACAGAAATTCATGTAACAGATACGCTTTTGCGCCGAAAATCAAAAAAATCTGTAAGCTTACTAATAATCTTTTAGAAAACTGGGATGCCTAAAACTTTTTATGTAACTGCAACCCTGGTTACATACAGAATTTTATTAAGATTACTGTAATTTTAGTAGATTCTTTTGTAAAGCTATAGATTTCTATAGCTTTACGAAAACTTGTTTTGTAGATTTACATCTTTTATTGTACAGTGTACAGATAAAATTTTAGTAAGTATACAGATTACTGTAACTTTACATCTGTAGAATTGCAGATTCTTTTTTCAATTCCTACTATTAGCTCACACTCTCCCTATATTTATTTATATATTTATATATTTATCTTGTACAAATTTGAATCGTTAATAAAATACTCATTATTCATCCTATCAGGTTGAAATAATTTTTTTTAAACTTGTACTGGATGACAATTGATGTTAATAAAGTTTTTTCAAATATTAATTAATTAATTAAATTTTAATTAATTAATTTTATTTTCGCATGGGAAACAAAATGGCCGCCATTGGTTATTGAATTACAATGAAAGTATTTTCAATAAGGGTTACCATAGGGGGGGAGGGCTGTTCTGCCGCCAAATACCGCCAAGTTTGTCGCCAAATTGGCGATATATCGCCAAATTTGGCGGCCAAAATGAGTCGCCAAAAGTGACGCCAACTTGGTGATATCTGTAATATTTCGCCAAATTCCCATGGAGTTCCATTGTAAAACCTACTTGCTTATAGAAAATCAACAAATTGAGATATATTAATGCAACAAAAACTCATATTAGCTTGATTATATTAAATTTTTCTTTGATGGCCTAAGTAGGAATTGACTTTAAAAACAAAATTTTTATATTACTTGTTACAGTGTAGTTCCGTAATAATGAACGTTAACTTTTGGATACTTACGGCCAGGATACCCTGTATATGAAAACAATTCGAAATAAATTTAACGTTCGCATCTTGAGATTTTTAAATTCATAATTCCTAAATTAATTGAATGATAATTCCTATAGTGTATTGTGAGTTCACATTCATATATGAAAAGACAAAAATGCTGTCAAAATTGTGTTTTGAGATGAAAAAATTCCGTGGAAATATGACACTCTTATTTTTATTTTAATATTTTATTTCACATTATTTGAAATAAAACATAATATACAGTCCAAGAACTATTTCCGTTTTATTATATTTTTGGGGGGAGGTGGGAGGAGGAGGGACAATTATTTTTTTTTACCTGAATACCCTTTTTTTGGAACATGGTGAAATTTACACTGCATCGCCATCAAAATGCTTATTTTACAACTGAAAAACAAAATTATAAAATTTTCTCTCCTGTACATAAGTTTTTGCGTGGACATAGTTCAATAAATTGAAGAAAATGAACTACATAACCCACTCTGTTAAAAGTTGGTTAATAGCATTTCTTAGTTACAGTTTAACATACAAACGCAACCCCATATAAATTGAAAATATTGTATTTCTTAGTTACAGTTTAATACACAACCACAACTTTATATAACTTTAAAATGTATTTATAATATATATCATAAAGCTTATTTATTGTCGACATTCTACTCTCGGTGTCTTTATCTTTGTCAACAGATTACAGGAAATTTCTCTGGCGAAATTCTGTAGTAACAAACACAAATTTATGTCATGTCATTATATGTTGAGAAATGCTTCAGGGAAAGGAGATTATACTCAGAAGTTTAAGTTTTAAGCTATGTAATACAATTTCAGATAACTTTCATAATATTTTTCAGCCAACCGGGAAGAATTTTAGAAAGAATTTTAGAAAATTAATTTTTGTGCTCGTAAAATAAAATATTATTCTATTGACATCAAATATTAGTAGATGGGATCTTTTTCATTTCTTAAGAGATTTATTTGACAAAATAAACTAAAGATAGGGAACACACACAACTTTTACGTACAAAAATTTGTCATATAATCAAAGTATGTCTGCCGTTATATAAAACTAATATTGCAGTATGAAATTAGACGTACGGAAAGCTCTTAGTTACGAAACAAGTAAATTTTTCTTCCAAACCTGTTAAGGGGTTAATGGATAATAATGCAAAATTTTTTAATGTTATGTTGTTTAATTTATCTGAGTTTATCGGTGATAGAATCTTGATTATCTGCCAATCAATTTTTAAAATGTTTAGATCGGTGAAAAAATTTCTCTTACGTGATATCAACCCCTTAAATGTTTCCTTTCTTTTGACACAATAAATTAACTAGTCAGATGTGGCAATCCTAAAACTTTCTTTTATCTCATGCCTGTTAATATACAAGGGTTACTGTGAAATTATTGAGATACGCGCAGACGAGAATTTACAAAATAAAAATAACGGTTTAATTTTAAAATACAAAGTATTTTAACACAGCAGACGATTTTTTACTGACTTACTTCAACTTGTTTAGCGTAGAATAAATTTTAAACAAAAGAGAAAATGGAGTTGCCGCGAGAACATTTTCGCGCTATGATTTTCTACGATTTTAAAGCAGGATTAAATCAAGAAGAATGCGTTCAACGGTTGAAATTAGCATTTGGTGATGAATATTCAGCTCGTGCTACTGTATTCAGATGGTTTAAAGAATTTAGCAGAGGTCGCAATTTTCTTCAGGATGAAGAACCCACAGGAAGGCCGCCGTCGGCAGTAATCCGGGATAATGTGTCTGCCAAACGAAAAATATTAATGGATGATAATCGCTGTACCTATCAAATGATACAGAAGGAACTTAACATTGGACCCGCAGCCATACACAAAATTATTCATGAAGAATTGCATATGAAAAAAGTAGTTTGCCGTTGGGTTCCCCATAATCTAACTGAGCACCAAAAAGAGGGGCATGTCAGAATCAGTAAAGAAACCCTTAAATTGCTAAATGATGGTGGCCATTGCATCATTTCTAAAATTGTAACGGGTGATGAAACGTACATACCATTTTTGACGTTCATACACGTCAAGAAAGCAGAGTATGGGTCTTTGAAGATAATCCCACGGCGACAATGGTGAAAAGACAACGCGCACTGAAAAAAAGTGATCTATGCCGTTTTCTTCAGAAGTACGGGATTGGTCAAAGCCATCAAGTTGGAAGGACAGAAGACAGTAACAGCAAACTGGTATACCACTAAATGTCTTCCAGAAATTCTACAAGAAGTGAATGTTAGGGGACTAATGCTTCGCCATGACAATGCATCTTCACATACAGCCGGATTAACAGACGAGTTTCTTAAACAAAAACGAATTAAAGTGATAGAACATCCGCCGTATTCACCTGATTTAGCTATGTGTGACTTTTGGTTATTCTTTAATCTAAAAAAGAACTTACGTAGACGTCGTTTTCATTCAGAAGAAGAGATTTATGTGGCTATAAATGCAATTTTTTCATCTATTTCAAGAAATGAATGGCTTGAGGCATTTAATCTGTGGAAAATTCGTCTACAAAAGGGCATTGTTGCTGGAGCAGACTACTTTGAATACACCTAAAATTTTGTAAGTAAAACTTTAAAAACCTAGTTGTATCTCAAAAATTTCAGAGTGACCCTCGTACTTCCTGAAAAATACCGTCAGCACAACCTGTTAGATGATTTACACCAAAATCTAATTATCTACAACTTTGACAACTTCTAACTGAATCTGTAGTTTGATGATAATCCATGCATTAGTTTTTTAGATTTGTAATTTTTGATTTGTTGTAATTAGATTTGTTTTTTAGGAATTTGTAAAAAATTCTGCATAGCAGCACACCTACGGGCGATTTACACTTACAACTAATTAGGACCAATTTATACCAGGAAGTAACTGAATCTGAAGCTTGATGAAAATTCATGCATTAGTTCTTGAGATATAGCAATTGCGGAAATCGTTAAAAATGCAGCACAGCAGTGCCACCTGTTGGGCAATTAACACCAAAAAATTAAACAGCACTAATTTATATCAAGGACTAACTCAATCTGAAGCTTGATGAAAATTCATGCATTAGTTCTTGAGATATAGGTATTGCGGAAATTGTGAAAAATACAGCACAGCAGTGCCACCTATTGGGCAATTAACACCAAAACTTAAACAGCATTAATTTATATCAAGTACTAACTGAATCTGAAGTTTGATGAAAATTAGTGCATTTATTCTTGTGTTAGACTTATTGCGATAATCATGAATAATACAGCATAGCAGTGCCATTTATTTTGCGCTTTTCATCAAATTGTAATCATTCCCTAACTATATCCTGGACTAACTGAATCTGAAGTTCTATGAAAATCCTTGCAGTAGTTTCTGAGATATAGCTTATGAAGAAATCGTGAAAAATTCCGCATAGCAGCGCCAACTGTTGGGCGTCTAACTGAATCTAAAGGTTTGTGAAATTCCGTGCACATACTCACAGAGTGACAGAGTGACAGACAGAAATTTTCTAAAAACCATCAAATCGTATCCAGGACCTTCTAAAACGTATAAATCCGTCGAAAACCGGAAGTCGAAAATTTTCTCGAATCCAATACTTTCTTCTTGTAAAGATAGAAGGAAGTAAAAATAAGTACACGGCACCCCTTTTTTTAACTAAAATATTCGGTATTTTTATAATAAAAAAATGTCAGCCAATTAATAAACTAAAGATTACAGTTAAAATTAAGTGGTATCCAAAAGCTTTCAGAAACGACGTAAGCAAGATATTTTTGACTGAACGATGTTCACTCTCCGCTCTGGGAGAGTGAACAAAAAGTGATCAAAACTCCGCTCTGGCAAAACTGTTAAGGTGTTAATATATATATATATATATATGCAAACATACATAAATGACTTAAGAATAATGTATGCATAGCAATTCAGATAACACTATAAATAGATTTCAATCTGTAAAAAAGAAATTATGGAAAATGAATTATTATTATTATTATTATTATTATTATTATTATTATTATCATTGACAGAATAAAATGTTATTTTGTCAATAGCCTTCAGAATAATTAAAAATTGATATTTAAAATATCAATTTAAAAATATTTCTTAAGGTTTATGGGGATGTCTTTACGTAGATATTTTAAAATATGTCAAATATATTAATTAAAATCTAATATAATGCAATATTATATCCATGTAGATTTTTTTAATGTTTCATTTAGCCTATTTAAGGGCGTTTTGTAGTACCAAATATAAATATATCTCCTGTCATTACTTGACAAATTGCTGTAAGGAAAGGATATTACATACAAAGGACTAAATTACATCGTACACATAGCAGTTTTAGAAAACACTAAAAATGTATTTCAGATTCCAAAAATTAAAAGAAATGGAATTTAATCATTATAACCGCATAAAAATGTATTAATACATCGTATCCTAGTGTGAAATATGTTGTGATAAGATGCAAATCAGAAGTGCAGTATAGCGCCGAATATCCGAACCCGAACTAAACGAGCTCTCTAATTAACCGAACAACACCTTTTTTTGGTCAGAAAGTTTTTTGTGGACGGCCATTGAAATCAAAAGCGTTTTCCAAATCAGCGGAACGGTCGGAGAAAAATCTAAAGTAAAGTTTTAAAATTTATTAAAAGCGATATATTTGTTCTGTCCTTGTGGCAGGATTTAACAACCTAAGAATTCGCCAAAGATCACTATAGACAATCTCACTTTTTAATTCTGTTAATTGCAGTTGTTTAAGTGCATAGTTAGATTACATGTCTTAATTTTGCTTTTTTATTTATATTTTGTTCTTTTACTTATTCATTGACGAATGTTTACTTTCGTTATGAAATATAAGCTGAAAACAAATGCTTAGCTATTTATGTTAATTTAAGTGAAACGGATTTATCTTTTGCAAATCGTAATCGTCTAAACGCGATAAAGATAAATTTATAAAAATTTGATGCTTAAAACGTATTTTAAAAATAATAAAAATTTAGTAAATTGCGATGCTATTTTCAAAGAAATCGCAATATAGTTTTAAAAAATTGCATTCGAAAGTACAGTCGTGGAAAAAAAAAAGTAAACACCCCCACTAACTCCTCAACAAATTATCGTAGAAGAAAGTTACCGGTACCGAACGATTGAAAATAAAGTCTACTTTTAAATGGTGTATATAAATTTTGCTTAGGGGGCCATCTACATATTAAAACAAACCATAAATTCATTTTTTTCAATAGCAATACCCAATTCTGACAGCATAAATGAACTCTACACCTTTCAATTAGCCTAAAAACCAATTTTTATGCAATTCGTACCATAAGTTTCCGAGAAATTAATTATTATAAAACGTGCGTATTTTAAGGGCTGTACCCAAATTGAAGTTCCGTAGTCGATTGTTAACTGAGAGAGCCTCCTTCTTGATCAAGGCACCTTAAGCAGTCAATGAAGCGTGTTAGACGACGGGACAGCAGAAGAAATTTCAAAATATCTACTCACTTCTATCATAGATCATCATTTTGCCGTTTTTTAAGCATAATTTGAAAACTATTTGGAAGAAAAATGTGAAATTTCGGATTTTCATAAAGCAGTACTTAATAAATCTAAATCCATCAAATAAATTGTAGGTTACAATTTATATTCTTTTCGAATATTACCTTCATAATTCACATTATAAAAATATAAAAATTGCAAATTCAGCGTATTTATGTTTGGGCACATTAGTATTATTGCTACACAAAAAATTAGCACATTAGGAGCATAATTTCGGGAGATATAAATAAATATATGAAAATGTAATTTAACATTAGAAGCACTAAATTTTGAATGTTTATAATTCAAAAACTTATCATTCAAATGACTTGAAATTTGGTGTCTGGGCATAGTTTGAACCGAAAATTTGAAATATCTCGTTAAAATTGGGTATTGCCAATGAAAAAAAATGAGATTTGGGTTCGTTTTAATATGTAGATGGCCCCCTAAGCAAATTTTATATACATCATTTAAAAGTAGACTTTATTTCCAATCATTCGGTACCAGTAACTTCCGTCTACGATAATTTGTCGAAGAGTTAGTAGGGGGTGTTTACTTTTTTTCCCACGACTGTACATCCCCCCCCCCCCCCCTCGATGGTGTAAAAATTGAATATGTTTGATTCTTAAAAGTTTAAAAACAGGCAGTAAAAGTCAAATTTAAGGATCTGCTGTTGTCACTGTCTAAAGGACTTCAGCTTTACGGACGGACACCTTCGTCCTTTATAATATGGACAAACAAAGTTAAGTTTAATAAGAATGGTTAAAAATAATTAAAGTATTGTGATTAAAAAATTAATATATTAGATTAAAATAATTTTTGTGGAATCTTTAAGTGGGTAGGATACCTTTGGACATGTCGAGAAAAGAAAAAAATACCGCTATGTTCTAAACTTCAAAACTTGTGTAATAAGTCAAAAATAAAAATCAAACTTCATATAAATATAAAGCTCATATTTATATTTATATTTAAAAAAATATATATATACTTATAAATTCATAAATCAATTTTGAAATCATAAGTTTAAGATTATATGATAATGAGAGAAAAAAAATCTTGTGCGCTTGATAAAATCTGAAAATATGCATATAAAGAGGAAATTTTCGTGAAAATAAATACATAATACTGTTACCTTCATACTAAAACCAGAATATTTGTAAAAAATATTGATTAAATAAAAAAATTAATGAAAAATTAAAAATTTTCACTTTTTAAAAAATATTTTCAAAGTTAAAAAACAAAAAATAAAATAAAATCTTACCTTTTTCTGGTTTTAAGTTGTAGGTAATACAGTAATGAATATGTGGTGAAAGGTTCTTTTGATTGCCATGCACAGTTTTTTAGTAACACAGCGCGCAGTATCAAAATTCATCGTTTTGAATAAACGCAATGCAAAGTTTAATAATCCTATGTAGTCTTAATATATAGTCTTAATAAAACTGCCATAATTAGTAAATTAATGGGAATTTTTTAATGCAGTTTTTTGCAGATTGTTTAGAAATGATTACGGAATCAAAATATGTATAAACAAATTTCGAAAATCTTGTAGGTTTAAAGGTATCTTATCCCCTTAAAAAGGACTTGAATTTAATACCAGACTTATAATATTTAATATAGTTAGTAGCATCGAAAACTTTTAGAATGCTTAGCAGTTAATTTACAGTTCATAATCTATAATGATAAAATGAAGCCTGTTGAGAGACAAAGCAGAATTTACATTTGTATGTGGATATCTATATCTAATACGTATTTGGAAAATACCTGCGATATATTTTAAACACATTTAAGAAGTCTAGTTCATACAGTAATTTGGAGTAATTTCCAACGACAAAAGATAGCTACTGTTACAAATTAAGTAAAAATCGTTTTATGTGCTTGATATAATGGAAAATCTTAAAAATTTTGCATTTTAAATAATGCCCCCCCCCCCTAAATGATACAGCGCATTACTATTATGTAAAGGAGTAAAAAAAATTAATAAAATTGAGTAATATGGATTAAAATATATTTTATGTTCTTAGTTACTAGAACAAGAACAGAATATGAAACATTATTTTATTGATTTATTTTGATACTATATCCTGATATATAAAAATCTTACATAAAAATTTTACTTCGCGATATTCCTTTAATTTATTCTAATTTTCTGGCATATTCACTATTTTCTTATTTCTTAATAATATCTATTATTTATACCTATTTAATTTCCCTTTAATTTTAAAACGCGTCTATTAATAATTATCTTATTCAAAATCTTAATCTAAAGTTTTTAGTCCCTTCATAAATTTTATCAGTTATCCAATCTATAATAGTCTGAGAGAAACTAGTTTTTATTTTCGAATGTTTAAAAAAACAATTTTTTTCTTTTTATTTCCAATATTTATTCCCCGAATCTAGTTTCCCGCGCATCTCGACATTAGGTTTTTTACTTCAAAAACATTACTCCTCTAGGTACGGAAATCTTTCGCTTTAGGCCACGCCCCTCTCGCGTCATTAGCTTAGCTACTCATATGCATTTGCTTAGCTACTCACGTGCGCCTTTCAATGATTGGTTCGTTTCCATGCTGCGTCGGTATTTGTTTTCCTCCACGAATTTAACAAAAAGCAGATGCATTAAACTCGGAGGAGAGATTTTGTTTTATTTCAAGTGCACAACAAAATGCTTTCAGTTGTCTATTATACTTGTAGTTTTGTAGCTAGTCTGGTAGTTTTCCAAATTGCTCCTAAAGATCTTATAGCACGACATATAGATTCATGTCAAAGCCTAGATTATTTACGGAATTTTCATTACAATGTGGGAATTATTTAAGATTTTATCTCTGATGAATAAACGCCTTCGACTGACTAGCTGACTTCGTTTTCTTTTATGGAGAAATCACCGGATTTTGAATACGTTGCCTTATTACACTTACGCCATGTCCGTATGAATTAGTATTATGACTTAAAATAACCACCATGTTTCTCACAGAGAGCTATACGTAAATACATCGAAATATACGAGGTTGAGTCGGAAAATAAGTTTTTCCTGGCGACTGTGAACAGAGGTGTGTATGAAAGACAAAACATATAATGAAATATTAAAGATAAGAGGAAAGTTTATTTTTCTAAATAAGTGCCAAGTGACTTGAGATATTTGTCATACCCTTTATAAGCTTCATAAAGCCCTCCAGGAAATAAACAGGGCTCTGCATACGAAAGAAGCGATGAATGGTTTGTGCGACTCCAGCATTGCTTCCAAAGCAGTTGTCAAGTATTGTTTCCGTATGTAGTGGCCGTGCTTGTATGTCCAGGTCTCGGTCTGCTTAGCACTTGCTGACGCCCCTCACTGAAATGGCTGCACCATCTCCGCACCATTTGTTTCGACATCATATCTGGCCCACAGACCCCCCACGTGGCTGTTATGAATTTCTGCTCCCGATACACCAGGTGCCCATTCATAGTGAACAACCTCTCTCACTTCTTCCTTTGACCACGAATTCAAAACACACTTTCTCTCCATATCTACTTGGAGCAGAATGATGCAGAGCCCTGATTTTATCAAGGAGCGCTTGTTAAAGCTTATAAAGGGGTATGACAAATGTCTCAACTTATTTGGCACTTATGTAGAAAAATAAAGTTGCATATTATCTTTAATGTTTCATTACATTTTTTGTCTTTGATACAAACCTCTGTCCACAGTCGCCAGGGGAAACTTATTTTTCGACTCACCCTCGTACTTCGCGTCGATCGAATAAATTAGCATTTTAAGCCACGAAGTCACAACTAAAATATTCGACATGATATTTGCTGTTACCAACAAATTTGAGACAAGTCGACTGCAATAACAAACTTTACGCACACACGCATATATATATATATATATGTTACATTCTCTCATTGCATGTCGTGCTAGTCGTAACAATATCTCTGAAGATTAACGATGACTCTATAACTGGGAGTTATTGAATTTCGAAACTAGGTAGTAGAAAATCCCTCGAATAGCACCAACCATAATAAAGAAAATGCAGTCGTTCCGTCATTGTCAGCGGTAAGGTAAGGATGTGATGAAATCGTAGGAGTTTTCCAGAAATAACGAAGGAAGCGTAAGATCAAATCAAAATACTTTATTGGTGATAAGTAAACTTCTCCAACTCCAAAAATTATGTCAGTTTTACAATTTCGATTAGGTTCACACAGCTTTAAGATGTTAAACAAGATCAGAAGCGGTATCAAGACTAAATGACAAATCACTCTCCAAGTGGCGAGGGTTATTTAAGCAACACAAAATCTGCTATCCAAGCCAAAGTGAACAGTTAAATACTAATAAAAGGACGTGAACGGTTACATTACCTAGCAATCCATGGAGTGGGGGGAGGAACGGGACGGAAGAACTCGCTAGCGATAAGGTTAGACGTATAAAAGAGGCGCAGGTGCATGACGTATATGACCGAACTTCATACTGGCCGCCTGTAGTTTTATAACGTAATCAAGATGAGGGTGGTAAACTTGCAAGGAATCATGGAATATGGAATGAATAAGAACGAATGATATTTAAAAAACATTCGAAATAAAAAATATTTTACTGTCTCAGAATAAAATGAAAGAAATAAAGTAATTTAATAGGTTTTATAAAGAAGTATAGTTATGATCAGATTAAGGTTTTTAGAATAAAAAATAAAAGAATACGCTGGATTAAAGGTATGGGATAAAAAAGATAAAAGATATGTAAGGTGTTATTAAAGACAGGTAAAAAAGGTAGAATCCTGATTCTATGTCGACATTTCTAGTGGTACAGATACTGCTTTATTACCATTTACGTTTAATCACGCTGGAATTATTTTGCAATGAAAATAAATGGTGTTGCTATTTGAAACACTTGACGATTTATCACTAAAACCTTAAATGTGAGAGTTTGATTGATGTAATTAATCTCATTCACGAGTATATATTTTAATATATCCACATTCCAAGTGACATCTCGTTTTTCATTGAACGGTACGGTCGCCTGTCAGAGGTTCATATATTGCAAAAGCCAGTTTTATGACATCAATGTATGATGTAAAGACAAGATAATGCAAGATGAAAACAAGTCGTAAATTGTACGTAAAACGTGGGATATGAGTTGCGTTCGTAATATAAATAGTTTTATAAATATTCAGGTCTTGGTGTGATAACTGTAGCACTCGTAGGCAAAAATGAATGAATTCAGAATTTATTACGATTATGCATATTTAAATCTGTAATACCGAAATAATATGACTCCATATTATAAATGACGTAATTACCATGGCAACCTAGAATCATTACCTATTATGAGATAACATTGAATTAATTATGCACGATAGGATTTGATAGAATGAGGAACACTTTTAATGAAGTTTAAGTCTTAAAGTAAACATTTATTAAACTTTAAACCTTTAAGTAAACTGTTATTAAACTTTAAAGTTTTGATTCGATTTTCCTAAAATTTGAAATGTCTCGACAAAATTCTGCATCGATGATATATATTAAATTTCAAACCATTCGCTTGAGTAATTTTTGCGAAGTTATATGCGGTGATACGGACGGATAGACGGAAGGACCAGGCGACGACTACATGTGCTACGTATTTATATAATTACGAACGCCCATAAAAATATTTTTCAATTTTTGTTTTTTATTTCTGTGTTTCACATTTTATATAACACATTAAGTAAAAATATGACACAGATGTCTCACACACATGTGAGGTTTTTTTTTTTTTTTTTTTTTGAGCCGAATGCGGGTTTTATGCATGTAACCCGGCAATTTTGGCGAGATTTTCCTTATATGGCAACCCAGTAGAACTGATTCCGTGCGTTTTAATTAACGTATGGGGTGAGTGTTTTATAATAAAAGGATTTGTATGTGTTTAAAGTAAAAATTATGTCTGTTTTATAATAAAATTGTGTTTATTTACATAAAATAAACTGTTCCATAATAAAATAAACTAACGCATTATTTTATCAAGCTCAGCATAACAGATTGCCCGAAAACAGGGTTTTCTCGCCAAAATAGTGCAAAAAATCATCGCGCTTACCCCAGTGTTTATGACACATATGTGCCTAAAATAATTCACCAGTCATGTGTATGATACTGTAATGTATCGTCGATCGGGGCTACTTTGGTCCTTGCGGGGTTACTTTGGTCCAGGCCATAAAGAAAGATTTTATTCTTTGTATTGAACAAACAATACAAGCTAATTTGGAGTTTTTGCCCTTGAAATATAATTTATACCCTACTATAGTGTATTTGAATAGTTTGGGGTTAATTTACTTTTTTTAATGGCAACACTGAATATGTTTGTAAACAACTGTTTTCGTGTGTAGATTTTAACTCTCCAAACTTTATATTGTGAAACAATCTTGATAAGAGTTACAAATAAAGTAAGTGTCAAAATATTACCTTTAGTAACCTGTAACCCATGTGTGATCATAATTTTTCCTTTAATTTTTTATTTTGGTAGAAAATGTTTACGTTTTCATAAAGCTAGCATGAAAACAAGTATTTCGGGGCTACATTGTGCCAGACCTGTTTTGGTCCGAAAATAGGTCCAATTACTTAGAAATGCCTTTTATACAATCAAATTTCTTAAAACATGTTTTAAGCTACTTTTTTTCAAATGTTACTGTTGAAAAATGTTACATTAATTGAAAGAAATTAAGTTGAAATCGGTGTGAATGAATAAGAACAAAAGAATGTCTTAAAACACCATCAAAAACTTTTAATTTCGTTAGGCCTTTCAAAAGATCTGAGTCTTTCTTCACAGGCGCAAAAGAGACGTGCTTCTACTATGAAAGCATTTGTGTCTTGTTGCTGCTTTCATAGTAGAAGCACGTCTTCTTTGCGCCTGAAGAAGAAAGACTCGGATCTTTCGAAAGGCCTAGCGCAATTAAAAGTTTTTGACGGTGTTTTAAGAAGTTCTTTTGTTCTTATTACATTAATTGTTTTTGATCGATTTGCTGAAGATAACATGACGGAAACTGCTTCTCGTTTCATTAATATTAACAATTGGTGTCTTTAAATGTTTAAAAAAAAAAAAAAAAAAACATTTGTTTATCTGGTTTGCAGTGTTAATTTATTAGCAAATGCTATCGCAAGGGTTTTCCATAAAAAACGTATTCATTTACATATGAGATGTATTCATTTTATATGAAACTAAGTGAATGGACCAAAGAAGTCCCTAGCAAGGGCTACTTTGTTTCAAAACTTTAGAAATAGTTAAATAAATATATATATATATAAATAATTTCTCTTTAAAACCATGCAGTTTGCTTCATTATTTCATGTTAATTGTTGTTTACAACTCCATTTCGACATTGAAAAATAACGTATAATATTTTTTAATAATGGAAATGTGGGTGGAACCAGGAAAAAGTGGCCCAAAGTAATATTCGACGGTATACAGGAAATCAAAATACACAGAATAAGCCCTTAGGATTTAACGAACTCGTTTCCAGAACGCCTTTTCTTTAACTCCTTAATTCTCGTTCCCGTGATATTCACGGGTTGTGCCTTTTATTCAGATTGTTTGATTCCCACCATTTTTATAAAATAGTGTAATTGGCTTTATTATGGTATATTTTATCTCTCATGAAATAAGGTGAATGTTTCTTTTTTCAAAAAAGTGATGCCAATAAGTAATTTAAATTTTTAAACCGTAATTTAATATGACCGTTAAGGGTTAAGAAAAGTATTTGTTTTAAACATTTTACAGCTCTCAAAATCTGTTCTTTTGGAGAAAAGCATTTTTAAACTATACAACCATATTCATATACTTAATGAAACCGTTAATTATCTGTAAATGAGAAAATGTCACATTTTAGGTAAGAATAGAAATTTGAGTATCTATTTCTCCTTTTTTGCGAAATGTAAATTGTGGCCTAGGCTAGAAATTATTACTACTTCTGATGTGTGTGTTTTACAATTTTCCTGTTTCTTGTCAAAATAGAATGAAAAAAATGTACGATGATTCACTATTAAAATACAATCCTAATATTATGAGCAATGCTAGTACTTCAATATAATTCTTGTTGCCTTATCTGACAATTGATGACATTCTCTCAAGATTGAATTCCATTAGGATTATATTTAGAATTTCGTTTAGCTTATTTAGACATAATTAATATATGATCATAATATTAATCAAAATTACGCAATAATTTATATCCAACATTAATATTTATTTATATTATTATAAATAGTACAACTAATTAATAACCCTAAACATATTTATAACGTTTTGATGTCTGAGATTATAACATCATAAAGTTACATGCATATAACAGCAGACTAAATAAACCAAAGATAAGCGCACATTGCTGGTAAATAATGAATTTATAAACATATGTCATTAAAAAACTTCAACAGAAGAAACATGTTTATTTGTTGTACAAACATATAAAGATTACAATATGTTTACTAATAAAGATATTTTTAATTTCCTCTGAGTAAATACTGCTTTTTATATTAAGTTTGATTTAAATTTATTCATTGTTATTTTTTCATTATCAAAAGTGTTTTTTTTTTTTATTAAAAAAATATTTTTGAACAACTTAGCTTCCTTTGGTGATTAATATTATAAGTTTAGATTTAAAACGTTTTTTATCATCAGAAAATAAATAATTTGTTTTCTTTTCATTTTTTTTTTTGGGGGGGGGAGGGTATCTTAGTTTTAACTATCATGAAATGCAGGACATTGACCCTTTACAATACAATGCAATGCACTACATTAATCCTTTAACTACTGCATTATGCTCTAGTGCTATTTGTTTCATGTATTTTTTTTTTTTTCAGTTACTAGAATGAAAATTAAAGATATGCCTAAAAAATATACTCACCCATGAGAAATTTAATTCATTAGACGTAATTAATTAAAGTTTTACTTTAAAGTACCGTCAGTACATATACCTAAAATATTCTCGTAACAGAAAATCCACATGGTACTTCAAATAAAGTTTATTCTCCTAAAAATGTTAAATATCAAGAAGACACTCGCAAGTTACAATAAAAAAATATTAAATTGACATAGTTTTATTTTACACATGAAAAATGAGTAAAAATTGAAATTTTATGGCATTAAATTTTTTTTTGTTTATTTCGATCTTGTCAGCAGTCTTTTAGTTATGCAACGCCTATATTCTAGGGAAATCATGTTCTACCACATCTCCACATACGCAATATATGAATTTACATATGCCATTTCTAGCATACCAAAAAAGAACCTGTGTCACAGCTTTCTCGATTTTCTATAAAAAATAATAATGGAACAGAAAAGCCATCAGAAAAATCATTACTACACTAGAATCTAGTAATTACATTATAAAGCTGATAAAAACGATGAATAATTACGCAGACGAAAAGTACACAAAAAGTTTTTCTCCAACACCCAGTGTACTGACGGTACTTATCAGTACCAATGAGTAATTCAATTGTTAAATCAAATGCATACACCGTTCGCCTAAAATAGCTAGTCAAATTCTATTATAAGGTCATAATAAACACGTAAAAAATCCAACACTTATCTTATATCCATTACTGTGTTTGCAGCAATAAAAAGAGCAGCGTGACAACCTATACGAAATGTTGGCAAAAAACGCATCCACTGTTTCAAAGATAGCCTCTTTCCTCGCTAAAATACGAAACCTATAACTACTGCTGCTATGTATACTTGTATAGTGAAGCTAAAAGAGTGTTTCTGCAAAGTACCATTAGAATATTAGTGATATTCACTGTGGTGGCGAAATTTTAAAATGAGTGGTACTTATAAGTACCGTCAGTAGATAAAGGGTTAAAGAAAACAGACAATAAAAATATATAATAATAATAATAATAATAACAACATATATTATTATGCTCCCATTCAAGACATAAGGTGTCACACATCAATGACTCGTCATGTATGCATACATTTCAGCATTCTAACGGAAGAAAATGAACGAAGAAAAATTACATTTTTTTTTTTTTTTTTAATGCACAAGTTTTAAATTCTAAATTATTTTTTATTTAGACATATTTCATAGTTTTCGTTTTTTAATTTGTGCAAATTAATTTGCATAGGTGGAAAAATAAATAAAAAAGGTCTTAGAACAACGCGTTTTATCACATGAACGTTAAATCTGAAAAAAATTGTACAGACTCTTTTTATGTGTTATTTTTTCCCCCGCAGAGATTTTGCTTTTAATAAGAATATTGTCAATAAATAAATATGTTTTTTAAACAAAATTATACATTTTAAAATTAGTGCCTTTTTTTCGTTCTTAATAAATTGTAAAGTATGCATTCTTCCTTTTGTGTAAAGCATAGTCGTAATCTTTTCAATAATACGCAATTTTTTTTTTTTTTAAATAATATACTGGAGATGGGATTTTTGTAAAACATATTATGTTAAAAACACAAAATGGTTCTCGTTACATGAATTGTGTTTATTTTTAGAGAATGATTTAATATATTAATAAATAGTTTATTTTTTTAGCAATGAAAATATGTAGGAAGAGTGTTAATTTATTTTAAAATATTGTAAATGCTTTACAGATTTAATTCAAAGATTTCATTAAACTAAAACAAGTACAATCATGTATTAATAAATATTTTATTTTATATAAATTTAAAACAACGTTGAAAAAGCCAATCTTTGGCGTTTTGAACGTTGTTTTAAACTTATATTACTAGGGGGCTCTGCCCCCTACGAGCTACGCTCGCCAACCCCCCGTTCAGGCACATCAAAATCCAAAAAGCACGCTAATTTGATCGGCTTTAAAAATATTCAATTAAAGTTTAAAAAAACAGTAGCGATCTCTCTGTAAATGGGTTTCCATTCGTTTTAATTGGATTGAAGATTTTTTAGACCAAATCTGCTGCTGTTAAGAGATACAATGGCTGTTTCCGTATTTAATTAAAAATTAGTTAAACATTTGAAAATAAGCTAATGTAAAATGAATTAAGTAAACAGCGTCATTGTCTCCCGGTATTTTTTAACAGCGCTATAAGATAGTTCTTTTAAGTAATTCATTTTAAATGTATCGATTTAAATCTGACGTAATTTACACCAAAGTTTTATTTCTCTTATTAGTATTCACGAGAAAATACTTTTGTTGTTAGAAGGAAATATTATTTGCGCTGTCTTCGAATTCATGATAATAGTTGAAAAGATTATCTCAAAATATCTCGCACAAATATATTTTTCAATTTAAATTGTTTTGCTATATTTTTTGCCATTTTAAATATGACGTAATTTCCTCAAATTACAAGTTTTGACGCATAATAATGATTTTTTTTAATTTTAAGATTTTGTTTCTCTTTTAAAATTCAAGTGCAAATATGGTTCGTCACAGATGCCATATACATATATATACATGTCATACATGTCATATACATATACATACACATGTCATATAGCCCCATATTGGCGCAATTTTTTTCTGACGCCAATTTCATATACGCAACGGGTACTTAACTGGTGCTAAAGTATTGTTATTTTGCTTGATATGGTAACCCGGATGTTGTTGTTCATGCTATCAATGTTTTCGCCAAATTGGCGTCGGAAAAAAATTGCGCCAATATGCGCGTACATGACATCTGTGCCAATGTTTCTTATGACGTAATTTTCCTGCTTTTAACATGTAATCATTTAATTCTAATTTTAAAGTTTTTTTCCTGTTTGTAATAGTCACGTGTAAATAAATTTTTAATTTGAAGTAAACATTATTATTTGCGCTCTTTATACAACTGGCAACAGTTTAAATTAATAACATTTTCTAAAGTTTGTAAAAAATATCTCTCGAAATGCTGAAAATTTGAATTTAAAATTGAAATAAAACATCAAAAAATGAGTCAAATAAGAAAAATAAATGCAATCTGCACACCGGGAACTTATAACGTATAAAATGATCTAAAAATGATTAAATTCTCATGTATAGTTTTTGCTCCAATAAAACTTTTTTAATGGAACGATTTTGTCCAAATTTAGCATTAAATATCTCTTAAAATAATTCTTCGATTTGAAAACAGTCTGCATCAGAGTGTTTATCAAACATTTCTCTATAATACCACTGATTTTTATATTTTTGCATGCAACAGTTTTTTAAATATTAACGATGAAAGGCCATGCTTAAGCATTCAAATTGGATGCGATCTACCCGGAATATCTACGCAGATTTTCATTGGTCCATTTCCAAATCAAAACTTTTTTATATATATAGATGGATACTGCAGTGCATCTTAAAAATTTATTTTATTTTATTTTTATTTTTATTTTTATTTTTTTTTTTTTAGTTTTACCCACACTGAAAAAAAAAATCTGTAAAGTTACCAAAGTTTTTCTAGGAATCCCACTTTCCTAGAAAAACTTTAGTAACTTTACAGATTTTTTTTTTTTTTTTTTTTTTTACAGTGCACTGCTTCCGATTTTATGCTGCATTGAATCAGGTTTATCTATCTATATTATAAAGGACAAACATATCTGTGCGTAACGCATACGTCATTTTGCAAATGGCAACACTTAGAAATTTGAAATGAAATTTTGGTTTTGCAATTTTCTCTACTGCAAATTTTTAAACTTCTAAACATCGCACATTTTAAATTTTTACACCGTCGTATAAGGAAAAGAATGCTCTTTTAAATGCAATTTTTTTTAAAGCTGTAGGTCAATTAATTCTTGAGATATAAATTTTTTTGAAGTTTTTAATACCATTTTTCTTATCGTGGCAACAAAAGTACCTCATTTCTATTGAAAGGCATTGAAAGTAAACGGAAAATAGTTGAAAATAGGATATTACTGTATCTTTTTGTTGCTATTTCTCATAAAACCTGAAAAAATAGTTGAATATAAAATATGGGCTATGTCAAAAATATTGTCAGTTATTTCATGATAATGACATCATATGCACACTTTTGTATAGACGAAGTTTAAGACTGTATTGTATAAGTATATTGCTTTAGCGGATGCAAATTACGTCATTTTATAAAAAAGCGTGTATTTTAATTCTTAAACCTGAATTATGTTTTGTAGAAGTGCGTCATTTTCACAGCCCAGCTGCTTTGGAATTCTCCACAGGTGAAAATACTTCACTTTTGAAAATAATGTAATCGCACTGCAAATAGAAGCGTCTTAAATTTAGACACATATGTGACTGAAAAAGAATTTTAGACGCTTAAGTGTCTTAATCTGAAAATTCAGACATTATAGATGTCTTAATTTAAGATACATAAGTGTCTTACTATGACCATAGTGTAAACGAACTGAGAATAATGTCTAAAATATCCGCAAACGTCTTATTTTAAGACACTTCATTTCTTTAAACGTGTCTTAATTTAAGACGTTTTGATTCTTCCGACGCAATCACCACAAGGGGGCACTAGCACTCCCAGTTGCGCATGCGTTTTAGATGTCTTCGTTCGAAATGGTATACGTTGTAATTCAAACAAAGTTTGTTTTTATGTACGCGTGTATTTTAATTCGTTTTTTACGAAATGAGAAGTACTGTGATTTTAACTCATATTAACATGGATTATTTATTTATTGAATACATACATCTGACTTATGTGCTCGACATCAAATGTCTCTTAGAAGCTATCGCCGATATAAGGGCGGGATAGACACAGAACAGAAGTAGACGACGGTTGAAGATTACACCCGGAAATTCTACAAAGCGTGTGCAATGGGCTTAGTGTTAACTCGTATTAATTTATATCAATAATATTGTGTTATTCATCTTCGTCCTGTCGAAGCTGGCAAAAAAAAAAAAAAAAAAAAAAAAAAAAAAAAAAAACTTTTGTCTGGCGGGCCCTGTTTTGAGGATGAAACATCTCATTCTTTAAATATGGCTAGTCGGATGTATTATGGGATTACCTTTTAAACTGATGAAAGTCTTTCTCCCTCACTGTGGTTGTGGTAGTTTTTAAAATTTCAAATCGAGGAATTTTTCTTACCTCTTGCAAACAGCGATTGAAGTAAGTGTTATAATTTCTTTATAGTACTAAAATTAGTGTCTTTTATGATTTTATTTATTGTACTAAACAAAATCTGACATGAAATTTAATTAGTTTCGAATCTTTTTGAAAAAGAAAAAAAAAAAAAAAAAAAAAAAAAAAAAAAAAAAAAACACTAATTCTAGAAGTATATATTTTAAATTTATGACATTGTCTTTTATTACAAATTATGTATTATTTATTCTCATCTTTTTTCTCAAATTTAAAGTAATAACAGCACTAAAAAACAGACATATTTAAAAGTTAAGTTCATTCTCTTGTTTTGTTTTGTTTTCAATATGGCAGTTCATAGTTTCAATGGCTAATGCTTATCTCACACTAAACGTCCAGAAGGAAATAGAAAAAAAAAAAAAACTTTGAAAGATCTCCTGTGGATTCGAAGGTCATTTTCCAATTAGACTTTACTGATAAGCATCGCAAGTGTGTATCATAGTGATATCATGTGGTAGCTTTTTTTTTTTTTTTTTCGTCTTTATTTTGCTTTAAAGATGTCTTGTTTAGTAGTTCATAGGAATGATAACAATAAGTCCATGTGGCAATATAAATTTTTAAAAAATCTAATTTTTAAATGATAAGGATTTTTATTTGTTTTTCAGGGAGGGGGGGGGGGATTTTGTATGAAATTTTCGTAAAGCTGATACCTTAAATCTTGCACTGATTATAATGAAAGTTTTGAACATTTAGAGTAGGACAAGATTAAAAAACACAAAATATAAATAAACAAAATACCGAAGTAATTTTTTTTCAATATTAACCCTTTGCACTCGAGGGCTCCGGAGCGGAGCCATTTAAAATTTGTCTTCAATCTCGAGGTCTCCGCTACGGAGACAATGCAAATAATTTTGTTATACCATGTAATCTTGGCTTTTCTAGACAGGTATCACAAAATTATTTACATTGTCTCCGCCCTCGAGTTTGAAGACAAATTTTAAATGGCTCCGCTCCGGAGCCCTCGAGTGCAAAGGGATAAAGTAGAATATTTATTTATTTATTCATAGTTAAATAGCTGTTGTGATTATCATCTGATATATATGTAAAATTGCCTATGTGGCAATATAAATTTTTAAAAAATCTATTTTTAAATTATATGAAGTAGAGTAGGACAAGATTATAAGAAATATATATATTTATCCATGTACTTTAAAAGCCCTCAATAGCCCTTGCCGTTCAATTTGTCCGATAATCGGAGATGTCTGCTTTTGTTAGGTAAAAATATACAAATATGTATGCCATGCGGATTAAAAAAGTATTCGCTAAATAGATGTTTCAGAATAGCTATTCGGGAATGTCCATTAACCTCCACAACGGATACTCCCGAATACCGGACATCTCAATTTAGATAACAATAATGCAGGGTTGCATTTTTTGCAAAAGAACTTCTTGATTAAAGAATGGGCATACTGGGCCGTGCCCCGCCCCCCTACGATTTTAGTGCCCACATATTTGATGTGCAATATTTGTAAAGCTTATATTTTAAATGTGTTTCGAAATTGTATTGATTATAATCAATATTTTGAACTTTTAAAGTAAAATAAGATTAAAAATAAAATAAATTTTAAAAATCTAATATTTAGATAAATATTTTTTGTTTTAATCTTGTTCTACTCCTGAAGTTCAAAATATTAATTATAATCAGTAAAATGTCGTAAAAGATTTAAATTATCAGCTTAACAAAAATTGCGTACCAAAATTGGGAGCACCAAAAAAATCAAGTTGTAGGGGGGGGGGGGGGGAGGACCGCAGCCAAATATTTTTCCAGGATTCAAGGTGGTCAAACATGGCTACGTATGATGCTTAAGAAAAAAATGGATGCTATTAAGACGTCTGAAATTCAGACACAAAAAGTGTCTGAAAAAATTCAGACATTTTAAAATGTCTGAAAACTGAACACTCCGTTTCAGACACTTAAGTGTTTGAATCTCAGACATTTTAATTTACAGTGCGAAAGCACACACTGATAAACGCAATGTTTTACAAAAATGTAGAGTGTCTTTATAAAAGAGAGGTGACATGCAAATAATAGCGATTTATATTACAGACATTGATGATTCTCGCCTGGATGGATTTGCTTCGCCGAGTTAGACAAGCAAACAAATAATACGTGATTTAAAATAATATCGTGTTCCTGAAGTTTTTGTCAAAAATTCTCTCGAGTAATAAAATTTTAATGCTATTCTTTAGGACATTCAACTATAATTTTATCAAAATAACATAATGTGCTTAATTTAATTTTTCCTAATTTTCTATAATCTATATATTTAAAACACATGTGTGTTTTTTAGTCATCTGCCCTGATCTTTCTGCTGAACCAATTTTACAAATATATATATTTTTTAACCGAAAGCTCTTCCTTTGTAGATGTGGTCGCACTATCTGTTTTTTTTTAATATCCCCACTTTTATATTTTAATTTTAAAAGCATTTTATAAAATTTCTTCAAAATGATGAAAATTAGATAGCTTTCATTGCTGTAGACAAGAGAGAAATAATGAGGTATTTTAAACTTTATTCATACTATTTTCTGATAAAAATTCAAAATTGTTGATAAAAATTGTTGTATAGGGTTTAGTGGCGCAAAATTCCATTAGGAGCAGAATATTATATTAGGGGCATAATAACGGAAAATGACATACTGATTTTGAAAACACGCATTATTTTTCACGCATATTACACGCATATTACACGCCCTCATAAATTTTCTATAGTGACTTTCCTTCTGCATGTGTTGTTCTAATACTAAGTTTCAGACACTTTGCGAAATGCTTATTTAAGTGAAAATGAAGTCATATTTAAAAGAAAACGATCATTTTCTTAGATAAAACTAAACATTTTAACACAAATGCGTCTAAAAACCATAAATTACGGAAATTTTTACTCTCAAAAATTGACATTCGAATCTCAAAGAGTGCGTCTGTTCACATACAATATGTTGCTGGCAATCTTGACTTCAAGTTTTGAGTTAAAAGGATTTTTAAATCATCAAACAAAATACATTTTTTTTAAAATGATGAATATGAATATGAGAAGTGCGTATACAAATTTTGAGAAAGTGAAAATTGTTGTTTTCATTCCGGAAATCCAAGCATAAGAGCATCAATTGATAACCACATCCTGATAACTGATCTTTATTATATTTTACTTATTAAATATCTATATTATTAAGAACAAACGTATCTGTGAGTAACGCTGATGTCATTAATGAAACGGCAACACTTCACGATCAAATTTCCGTCTTGGAATTTTTGCTACTGAAATTTTTTGATCTTCTGACCATCGTACATTTTCAATTTTCGTCGCATAGGGAAAAAAATTTACTTTCAAATGCAATTTGTTTAAAAACTGCATTCATTAACTGATGTATTATATTTTCTAAAATAATTTTGAAGTATCACGTGCCGGTTTCAATTTCAATACGTAATAACATTAAACATTTTGCACATAAAGCAACAAAAATTTTTCAGCATTTGTTTCTGACTATTTTTGCATAACGAAATTAATACTTCCTTTATAAACAAATAAAATAACAATATTAAAAAAAACACAAATCTAACATATTTGTGAAAGACAAATTAACGAAATTAATACTTCTTTTTATAAACAAATACAAGAATAATATTGAAAAAACACAAATCTAACATATTTGTAATCGTACAATTTAAATTTTCAGATCACCAAATAGGCTTTTTTTTTTCAAATGGAATTTGTTTTCAAAGTTCATCTCAGTTTACTGATTGTATAGGGTTTTAAAAACAATTTTAAAGCATGAAATATTTCTTAATTTATCTATATCGCGCGGAGCTCGATTACGAAAAATTAATCCGTTTGTCCTTAAAACAAAATAAAGAGTTCATCATTTTCTTACGGCTAATATCTCTTAAAAAAACTTCCCTATGAATAAATAAATAAAATAATATAAATAAAACACAAATTTACCAGACATGTATAAGCTCTGAAATTATCAGTATATAAAAGGATGCCATAAGTAGCAAAATCTTGGCAAATAACTCTTAGCATGCGGCTAATAAGAAAATATCGCTTTTGGTAAATTTCCAAAAAATATTTGATTGTGTAATTCGTATTTTCCATGTGAAAAATGCTTTTTTAATGTAAGTGGTCAATCTAAAAAATTTATTGCATATAAAAAAATTATTCGTTTTCAATTTATAAAAACATGTTTTCACCTGTATTCTTTTGCCCGGGAAGCCCGGGTACGATCCCCTAGTCTATATTATAAAGGACAAACATATCTGTGCGTAACGCATACGTCATTTTGCGAATGGCAACACTTTGAAATTTGAAATAAAATTTTGGTTTTGCAATTTTCTCTACTGCAAATTTTTAAACTTCTAAACGTTGCACATTTTAAATTTTTACACCGTTGTATGAGGAAGGAAATGCTCTTTTAAATGCAATTTGTTTGAAAGCTATATCAATATTTATTTTTGAGATATTAATTTTTTTGTAGTTTTAAGTACCATTTTTCTAATCGTGGCAACAAAAGTAACCCGTTTCTATTGAAAGTAAACGGAAAATAGGAGATACTGTATCTTTTGTTGCCATTTTCTCATAAAACCTGAAAACAAAGTTGAAATTAATATACGGGTTATGTCAAGAATATTGTCTGTTATTTCGTGATAATGACGTCGTATGCATACTTTTCTATAGACGGAGTTTTCGACTGGATTGTAAAAGTAGATAACTTTAGCGGATGCAAAGGACGCCATTTTATAAAAAAGCGTGTAATTTAATTCTTAAACCTAAATTATGTTTTGCAGAAGTGCGTCATTTTCACAGCCCAGCTACTTTGAAATTCTTCACAGGTGAAATAATGTAATCGAAATCACACACTAATAAAAAGCATTTTATTCTTTTTTTTTTTTTTTTTTTTTTTTTTTTTTTACGAAAATTTAGAGTGCCTTTATAAAAGAGAGGTGACATGCAAATAATAGCAATTTATAATTTTATTATAGAAATTGATGATTCTCGCCTGGATGGATTTTCTTCGTCGAGTTAGACAAGCGAACAAATAATTCGAGGTTTAAAATAATATCATGTTCCTGAAGTTTTCGTACAAAATTCTCTCGAATAATAAAATTTTAATGCTATTCTTTAGGACATCCTACTATAATTTTATCAAAATAACATAATTTGCTTAATTTAATTTTTCATAATTTTATATAGCCTATATATTTGAAATACAAGTGTGTTTTTTAGTCATCTGCCCTGATCTTTCTGCTGAACCAATTTTACTTTTTTTTTTTTTTTTTTTTTTTTTTATTGAAAGCGGTTTATTTGTAGATGTGATCGCACTATCTTTTTTTTTTTTTTAAGTATCCCCACTTTTATATTTTAATTTTAAAAGCATTTTATGAAATTTCTTCAAAATGGTGAAAATTAGATAGCTTTCATTATTACAGACAAGATATAAATAATGAGGTATTTTTATCTTTATTCATGCCATTTACTGATAAAAATTCAAAATTGTTTTATAGGGTTTAGTGGAGCAAAATACCATTAGGAGAATAATATTATATTAGGGGCATAATAACGGAAAATGACTTACTGCTTTTGAAAACACGAATTTTTCCTCATAAATTATCTATATTGTTTTTCCTTCTGCATGTGTAGTGATACTAAGTTTCAGACACTAGGCGAAATGCTTATTTAAGTGAAAATGAAGTCATATTTTAAAGAAAACTATCATTTTCTTAGATAAAACTAAACATTTTAACACAAATGCGTCTAAAAAACATAAATTACGGAAATTTTTATTCTCCGGAATTGAGATTAGAATCTCAAGTGCGTCTGTTCACATAAAAGATGTTGCTGACAATCGTGATTCAAGTTTTGAGTTAAAATGATTTTAAAATGATCAAACAAAATACAATTATTTAAAAAATGATGAATATGGATATGAGAAGTGCGTATGCAAACTTTGAGAAGGTGAAAATTGCTGTTTTTCATTCCAGAATACCAAGCATAAGATCCTCAATTAATAACCACAATTTTATTGATTATCTATCTATATTATAACGAACAGACGTATCTGTGCATAACGCTGACGTCATTTTGAGAATGGCAATACTTCATGATCAAATTTCGGTTTTGAAATTTCCGCTACTTCAATTTTTTAATCTTCTGACCATCATACATTTTCAATTTTCGTCGCATAGGGAAATAATTTACTTTAAAATACAATTTGTTTAAAAACTGTATCTTAATTGACTGATGTATTATGTTTTCTAAAATAATTTTGAATCATGACTTTTGTTTAAGTTTATCTTATAACGTGCCGGTTTCAATACATAATAATAATAAACATTTTGCACATAAAGCAACAAACATTGTTCAGCATTTGTTTCTGACTATTTTTTCATAACGAAATTAATACTTCCTTTATAAACAAATAAAAGAATAATATTAAAAAACCACCAATCTAACATATTTGTGAAAGACAAATTAACGAAATTAGTACTTCTTTTATAAACAAATAAAAGAATAATGTTGAAAAAACACAAATCTAACATATTTGTAATCGTAAAATTTAAATTTTTAGATCACCAAATAGGATTTTTTTTTTCAAATGGAATTTGTTTGCAAAGTTCATCTCACTTTACTGATTGTCCATGGTTTTAAAAATAATTTTAAAGCATGAAATATTTTTTTAATTTATCTATAGCACGCTGAGCTCGATTACGAAAGATTAATCCGTTTGCCCTTAAAATAAAATAAAGAGTTCATCACATTCTTACGGCTAATGTCCATTAAAAAAAAAAAAAAAAAAAAAAAAAAAAAAAAAAAAAAACTTTATATGAATATATAAATAAAATAATATAAATAAAATACAAATTTAACAGGCATGTAAGCTCTGAAATTAATAGAACATTAAATGATGCCGTAAGTAGCAAAATCTTGGTCTCTTAGCATGCGGCTAATAAGAAAATGTCGCTTTTAATAAATTAAAAAAATTAATTAGATTGTATAATTCGTATTTTTCATATTAAAAATGCTTTTTTAATGTAAATGGGCAGTCTAAAAAATTTATTGCATATAAAAAAAATTATTAGATTTCAATTAACCCGGGAAGCCCGGGTAAGACCCCCTACACTGTTAAAAATTTTGCAGCATTCTAGCAGGTCATTCGACCGTTTTTTGGAAAAAACGGTTTCATAGCCATAATTTAACTATATTCTGACCATAAAATGGTCAATAATATGGTCAGAATAGTGTTAAAATTACGGTTGTGTAACAGTTATCGGAAAAAACGGTCAAATGACCTGCCAGAATGCTGCAAATTTTTAACAGTGTAGTATTAATAAAAGAATAAATCGCTCTGTGAGTGTGTGTGTGTGTGTGTTGGTGCACTCTCCTACCCTCCCTTTTGAGTACCTAAAGTGGTTTAAACACCAACGTAAGGAGTACCCAATTTCAATTCGAGTAACTTTTGCCGGTTACTCGATTTGTTTAAGCATACCATGACGTTCCTGAAGCATTTTTCTATGCATTACACCACTTTTTTCGAAGTTACTCAGAAAAGCGTTATTCCACAGTCATTCATACACACCGTGTGTTATGTAAAATCTAAAATCTGTGTAACGTCATCTGGCAGTGTGTAAAAATGCAGCCTCAAACCCAGGGAGTTTCCTAACGATTACTCGGTAAAACGGTAATAGTCCAATAATGGCAACCCTTGTGTGTTTGGTTTCTTCGGTAATACAGGTTTGCTATATAAGATTTTCCTCTCTATTTAGCAGTTACTCGCTAAAGCGACAATATTCCAATGCTGGCAACCCATGTGCAGGGCCCGACTAGCAAGTTTCTGTGCCCAGGGCACTTTCAATTTTTCGTGCCCCCTTAGATTGGTTGATTTACTTATATTAGTATTTTTTACATGTTACACACTTATTTGTAAAGTTTAATCTAAAAAAATTAAGTTTTCTAGAAAATTGAAAAACGGTTTCACAAATAAAAATATTTTTATTATTATTATTATTTATTGAAATGGGTTTTTAATCATATACTGAGATATATTTTTGTCATTTCATGGTATTCATATCTTAAATTTCACATATTTTCACAATTATTTTATTTTTTAATGGAAATTTAGATGGAATTATGAAAAATTTCGTGCCCTTCAGAAGTTTCGTGCCCAGGGCATGGGCCCCAGGTGCCCGTGCGATAGTCAGGGCCTGCCCATGTGTGTTTTGTTCCGCCTGTTATTCAGGTTTGCTATGTAAGTTTTTCCTCGCTATTTATCTACTTTTTTGGTAGAAAAATATCTGTCTGTGTAGTTTTTTAAATATAATAAAAATTTAAATATTAAATTCACGATTCTAGTTAACATAGCTTTACAGCGCAAACTTCTCGCGGAATAAAGTTCTGACATAAATTAAAAAATTCAGTGAATGCAAGAAAAAAAAGTGTTTAAACCTGTTATTAATTGAGCAAATTGTTAGTTTCAAACATCACTTTTCTTCCCAGTAGAGGTCTGCACGGGCCGGGATATCCTGGCCCGAGCCCCACCCGACCAGAAAGAGAAATAATTAGGCCCTGCCCGGTCAAAAAAAAAAAGCAAAATTCAAAGAAATCAAACCAGACTGAATTTTGATTTAAAAAAATCCGATTTTTCTTAACGTACAATTAAGATTCTTTTCTAGTATACTGAATATATGTTTATGGAAAAATTTAATAGTATACATTTTAGACTATTATACGTTTGGAAGCCAGAGCATACAGAATAGCAACATTAATTATCACTGAGACTCATTGGTCTCTAAATTCGAATAAAGATTCATTAAAAACATTAATATGTTCAAAATGAAAGAAAAAAATTGTTTAAAGCATCCTATATTTTGAAGCTAAAAAAAGATAAAAAAGGGAGATTTAAAAAAATATTTTTCTCTAACTTATTAAGGTATATTTCCGAATTTCCGTTATCAAAAGTTGATTATTACTACTATTCTTTTTGGAAAACAAATTGCTTGTCCGATGAGGCTACTTTAGTCACGCGATATTACCCACTCGCTAAGGTTAATCCAAAGGACAAATGTTTGAAGATATCTCGTTAGTATTTAAATACTTTTACATGATATGATTTTCTTTAATTGGATAGCTGAGGTCGATCTCTACAAAGGCCGTTTTTTACGTTTTTTATTTCGTTTTCAGGCTTTTTTATGGGGATGCTTTCACTTTCGAAGCCGGTTCCGAAAGTGAAGTTGTTCTACTTAAAAATAAGTGCAAACAAAATCGAAAAAGTGCAGAACAGCCTTTGTAGAGATCGAACATTTAGCTATCAATGCAAAAAACCCATTTAAAAATATTGAAATGCAAACGAGATACCTTAAAATGTTTCTCTAATTGGATTATTATTGAAGAACGGGTGTTTTCACATGACTGAAGTAGCCTCTTAATTTTATTACCGGCCATCCTCGCAGACGTAGTATGTAGAAAAAAAATGTAAGTCTGATCCTGGCCTGCTTCGATCCTACAGAAAAAATTAAACCCAGTTTCAGACATGATGTAACTGCCCGATATCGATCTCTACGCTGAACATGTTTTCTGTACACATAAATATACAGAATTATTTATTAATAATACGTGTAATTAATTATATGTGTGGTTCAAATTGGCTCTCTGCTCATCTATCCAAAACTTTTTATTTTAATATAAAATAAGATGCAATTAATTCATCTACGACATAGAATAATATTCCAATTATACGAATTTCATCTAATTAAAAAACGTATTTGGTTACATGCTTCGATTTATCTTTTATAATGATTTTTGTAAATGATCATCTGTTAAATAAAACTTTCTCAAAGTGTACTCGAAACACTTCTACGATTTCAAACAATAAAATTTCTATTACTATTAAGGCTGCAGCTTTTAATCAGCACGGGAAAAGCGTCATATACGCATTGCTTGCTTTATAATTTGCACTCGCCTTTTGAGTCAGAAATGACTGCTAATTATAAACAGTGAAGTTCATAGTAATAAATAAATACAGAATGTCTCATTTGAGCCGATACAGCTCAATGTGTAACGTCGCAAACTTCCGAAGAAAAAAATTATATTTTCCGAATACAGATAGTTTTGGTGGAGTGTCGGTCCAGCCGCATTTTGGGCAACATTTTTGCAGAAAAAGAATTTTGGGCAAAGCTTACGTTTTCGGCAGAAACCGAAACCGAAATTGCAATCAAGCATCCAATTGTGCAGCACATTTTATACTTATCCTCACACCGGTCGCGTTCATTTAAAATTGTTAGTATTTTATCGGCTTAGTTTGATACTTTTAACTTTCTATATCTGGTTAGTCGGCCCATTTAATCATTTTATAGGTCCGATATGAACGGGCCAGGCCCATAATTTTTAATTCGGCCCTGCCCGTTAAAAATTGTCTTTAATCTGCCGTTCCAGCATAGGCCCGTGCAGATGTCTACTTCTCAGTCAGAACAATAGGTTACCTTTTTTTAACAAAATTGTTAAAAAAAATATTGAAATCATAGATTAAAAAATGCCCACGGGCTATAATGTATTTCCTATGTTCAAGGACATAAAAAAATTTTAATGTCTCACCTAACAAAGAAAAAGACTTTTATTGAAATCAAATAATTTTAAAATAATATAATTCGATGGTCATATATAATAATATAAATGATGGTTTGAAAATATAGCACCATTAACTGTAGTGTTATTTAAATTTTCAAATGGCCATTATTTTCGAATCTAAATGCCCAAATTTCCTTCTAGTTTTTTTTTTTTTTTTTTTTTTTTTTTTTTTTTTTTTTTTTGGGGGGGGGGGGGGGGGAGGCGGGGTATTGTTGTGACGACACAAGAATGTAAAGTATGATGATGCTAAGGCATCATTCATTTATGATGCACAAGTGAGATTCGAACCCAAACCATTCAATGAATACCAATGAAATTATTTTAGTGTATCTGACACCAAAGTAAACAACTGCAAATTATATTAATTTAATCTATGAAATCCATCACATATTTGTAATGAACTAAACGTATACCCTCAATGACCTTAATGGTTGTTATTCAGATTTTCAAAAGGTCGTTATTTTGAAACGATTTAACCAATTTTCTTAATTAACGAACGTACCCAATATAATTTTATATTGGGTGAATTCGTTGAAATATTTATATAATATATATTTGCAAAGGAAAATTTACATATATATATTCTTATTTTTCGACTAAGCTAAAAAGACTTGTAAATTGTAGCAAATCCATAGCCGGGCTTAGACTATGTAGTACCCAGGGCAAATATCATTTTGAAGATCCAATATTCTGTCTATCCATAGAAATTGTTCGTGAATAGTATGCTCAAGTGACTAGATTAAACATCATTTTTTCTTTTTTAGTATATATATATATAAATTTTATACCAGGAAGTACTCACATCTGTATACAGGGTATCATCACAAGACGCCTCAAGTTTAAGAAAAATTTTAGTAGGAAAATAAGTGGATAATTGTAGAAAAAATGATGGATTGTTTTATGATATAAATGTTTGCGAACTTTCCCTTTCCTTATCTGTGTAAGTCATAAGATGGGTTAAAGACAACCAACCCTCCTCCACTGGTTATCATAAATTGTTTTAACATGCTCCTTTAAAGAGGAAAATACCAATAAATAATTTCACTTGAAAATTATTGACTACTATATAACACAATTTTAATCATTAGTTTTCTGATGACGTAGCTCATTCTTTTTTTGGGTAGGGAAGGGGTAGGGGCTACAGGAACCAAGGGAGGAAAGGAGATTAAACCCCGTTCCTAAATATTTTAAAGTGTTTTTTGTGAAAAAGAATATTGATAACTTTTGGCAAATTTTAACCATTTAGCATCCTCTTAATGAAAATCCTGATTTCTACCATGGTGCACCCCTCAAATGGGGAGGTCCGGATAGCTGCTCTGCATGCCCGGACACTAGTCAGGCCTATAAAGATAATGCTTAAGAACTCCCTTCTAAAGCCATGCATGATCAACAAAATTTAGAAAAACCACGTTATGAACAGCAATTTAGCTAATATAATATAATAATAAAAAACTATATATATAGACTTATAAATACATAAATATTTTAAATAGAGACATATTAATTTAATAAAATTATTTATTTTTGATATGTTTTTTTCCTTGCCTGATTCCGTTATACCAATTACAAAATTTATGAGATTTTTTTTTTTTTAATGTCTTTGGCTGCTTATCAATCTCCGTTTTCTGTAACTTTCCACAATAGGACGAAATTTTGGTATTTTAATTTAGCAGAAAACAATGTCCTCAGTTTTAAAAATAGTCATTCTTTCAGACATGTCATACATTTTATGTAGATGATTATTAAATCAATCAGAGTGCAATTCGTTCTTTTAAAAATCACCTTTTTTAAGTATTCACCGCCTATCTTAAAAATCAGACCCGGCTCTGACTGTTAAAAAATACCGCTGTGATTTACGTTTCATAGATAATAGGAATTTCATGCTGAATTAATATAAATATATAATAATATTTATTTTTTGGCGTTTTTAGATATATGGCCACGGAAATGGAAAAAAAAAAGAATTATTTAAACTTATGTAGACAATTAAACAGGAGTCGCACATTGTTTTTAAATGATATAATTTTTTTTATTAATTTCGAAAGAAAACATTCCATTTCTAAGCACATACAAAACACACAAAGATGAATGAGGTATCATTCGAAGGGTTTAAACAGATTTTTCATATCGTAATTCACAAATCGCTTCGTATCAGCCCGTTTAATTAAAAATTAATGGGAAAAACGTAACACAAATAATCCTTTTCGAATCATATAACTTTTTTTGTATTACCCTAATCACACAAACATGATTCCAGGTATTTTTAACATTTTTCATTGTCGTTACAGGTTTAAATATTTTGATATATAGTTAATGATTTAAATAATTACAGTTAAATTAATTTAAATCAATAGTATGCTATTAAATGTTACGACTAGGCTAGTCATATTTTGCGCAGTGCTGCACCGTGAAGTTTTCCTAATTGAGTTTAGAAATATGTAAACGGTTCATCAAATTTAAACTGGTTATTCCGTACGTTGGTATTATAACAACTTTAGTTACTCAAAATGAAGGATAGGACAGTTCAGAGTGTTTCTTAGTGGTTACTCATTAAAGCGGCTAAATTCCAATCAAGGCAATTTCTGTATGTATTGGTTTCTTCGGCATACAGTTACTGTAATATTGATTCTTTTTCTACATTTAAGTACATTTTCAATAGAAGAAAAACTATATATTTGTAATTCGTTGTGAAAACTGTCGAATATGCATTTCATACCTTTGTTAAACTTTTTTTTCTTGTAAGTAAAACTTTGCGTACTATACACGTATTTAAAAATTAACTTAATTTTTTTATATCTGTGAGAAAAAATAAATAAAGGTTATATAATAACAATATGAAATCTTAATGCTGTAGTTAGTTACTTTATAGTTACTTTATTGTAGTTAGTAAATCTCTAAAAATATGAAAATTTCTCGACTATCTAAAAATCCCTTAATCAGAACCTTTGTTAGGCCTCTTCCCTGAAAAAAAAAAAAAAAAAAAAAAAAAAAAAACTGGTTACCACATGAAATTACAGAAAACTTTATTTCTACCACAAAAATCCAGGTAGGATAAATGTGAAAATTTTTAATTATTAAAGGTATTTTGCAATCTTAATTTATCATTATTATTTTTCTTTTAAAGTTTGTTTCAAGTGCGAAATATTCGAATACAATCTGTAAACATATATTAGTTAAAACAGACATAAGAATTTAATAATACACAGTCACTATATAGTATTTCGAATGCTAACATTATTTCTTTATGCGCATACAAATCGAACAACGATGGATCAGGTATCACTCGAAAAGTTTATACACATTTTTCATATACATTCACATATCGTTTCATATCTACCTCTTTGATTAAAATTTAATGAAAGAAAGTATCACAAATAGTTCTTTTTGAACCATATAATTTTTTTTCTGTGTGTGTGTGTGTTACTCCGATCACGCAAACGTGATTCCGGGTAAATTATATTTTTTTTATTGCTCTTTTTAACCGTTTTTCAGTGTCATTACAAATTTAATTTTTTTTATATATAATAAATTGTTTAACTAGATAAAAATAAATTAATTTAAATTAATGTTATGTTATTATTAAATGTTATGACTTTCCTAGTCATAATTTGAACAGCACTGCACCGTGAAGATTTTCTAACAATTTAGTAACTTGTAAAAGTTCAAATTAAAATTGGTTATTCAGTACGTTGGTACTTTAACAACATTAGTTACTCAAAATGAAGGATAGGGCAGTTCAGATAGTTTCCTAGCGGTTACTCATTAAAGCGGCTAAATTCCAATTAAGGCAGTTTCTGTGTGTATTGGTTTCTTCGGTATATAGTATCATAATATTGATCATTTTTCACCATTTAAGTACATTTTCAATAGAAGAAAATCTATACATTTGTAATTCGTTGTGAAAACTGCTGGATATTCTTTTCATGCCTTTGTTAAGCTTATTTGTTTAAGTAAAATTTTACGTACTATGTTTAAAAATTAACTTACATTTTTTATGTATGCAAAAAATTAAATAAATATAGATTGTATAAGAAAAACATGAAATCTTAATGCTGTAGTTAGCTACTTTATTGTAGTTAGTAAATCTTAATTAAGTTAATTAATCAAAGACGGAATGAAGAATGATTTACAAAAAATTTAATGTGTATTAAGAACATAATGAAACTAAAAATATGAAATTTCCTCTGCTATCTAAAAATCACTTTATCAGAAACTTCGTCAGCCCCATTCCCTGAAAAAAAAAAAAAAAAAAAAACTTGTTACCACAGGAAATTACAGAAAACTTTGTTTACCATAAAAATTCCAGGTAGGATAAATATGAAAAATTTGAATTATTAAAGGTATTTTGCAACCTTAATTTATCATTATTATTTTTCTTTTAAAATTGTTTCAGCTACGAAATATTCGAACAGAATCTGTAAACTTCTATTTAGTTAACACAAAGCTTAGAATTTAATAATACACAGTCATATAGTATTTCGAAAGCGAACATTCCCTTTTTTATGCGCATACAAAACACAGAACGATGACTGAAGTATCATTCGAAAGGTTTAACCCTAGAACTACCGGAAATTTTACTCAAGTTTTATAAAAACATTCTACACCAGAATTTTTACTTAAAACTATTTAATTTGTTTATTTAACTTATTATTGTCTGATTTATACATTTAGTTTGTTTTGAAGAAATTTCTGGTTTGAATAAATATTTTGAATGTACATGTCGGGTCCAATGGACCCGTCTGGTAGACGGAAGGTTAAACAGATTTTTCGTATCGCACGATCACAAATGTTTCGTATCAGCCTGCTTGATTAAAAGTTAATGAAAAAACGTAACACAAATAATCTTTTTGAGTCATATGTTTTTGTATTACTCTAACAACATAAACGTGATTCTGGGTAAATAATTTTTCTTTTATTGTTCTTTTTAAATGTTTTTCTTTGTCTTTATAAGTTTAAATATTTAGATATGTAGTAAATAATTTAACTAGTCACAGCTAAATTAATTTAAATTAATATTATATTATTATTAAATGCTACGACTGTCCTTGTCATAATTTGCAGAGCGCTGCCCGTGAAGATTTCCTAACACAATGTAGTAACGTGTAAAATTTATCAAATTTAAATTTGTTATTAAGTACGTTGGTACTTTAACAACTTTAGTTACTCAAAATGAAGAGTAGGATAGTTAAGAGAATTTCCTGTCGGTTACTCATTAAAGCGGTTAAGTTCCAATCAAGGCAAATTCTGTGTGTATTGGTTTCTTCGGTTTGCAGTATTGTAATCTTTTTCACCATTTAAGTAATTTTTCAATAGAAGAAAATCTATATATTTGTAAGTTTTTGTGAAAACTGCCGGGTATGCATTTCATAACTTTTGTTAAAAAAATTTAAAGGATAACTTTACATGCTATACACGTATCTAAAAATTAACTTAATTTTTTTTTATGTATGCAATTAAAAAAAAATAATAGTAATAAAAATTATATATACATATAGATATAGATATAGATATATATATATATATATAGGTTGTGTAATAGTAGTATGAAATCTTAATCCTGTAGTTTGTTTAGTTACTTTATTGTAGTTAGTAAATCTTAATTAAGTTGATAAAACACAGGCTTAATAAAGGAAGATTTTAGAAATAAAATTTAATATGTATAATGAAAGAAATTATCACAAATACTCCCTTTTTAACCATATGTATTTTTGTGTGTGTGACTCCGTTCACGCAAACGTGATTCCGGGTTAATTTCATTTTTTTTTTCTTGTTGTTGTTGTTCTGTTTAAACGATTTTTATTGTCATTATAAGTTTAAATATTTTTAGATATAGTAAATTTTTTAACAAGACAAAAACAAATTATTTAAATTAATGTTATGATATTATTAAATATTATTACTGTCCTAGTCATAATTTGAACAGAGCTGCACCGTGAAGATTTCCTAATACCATTTAGTAACTTGAAAATGTTCTTGAAATTTAAATTGGTTATTAAGTACGTTGGTACTTTAACAACTTTAGTTACTCAAAATGAAAGGTAGGACAGTTCAGAGTGTTTCTTAGTGGTTACTCATTAAAGCGGCTAAGTTCCAATCAAGGCAAATTCTGTGTGTATTGGTTTCTTCGGTTTGCAGTATTGCAATATTGATTATTTTTTACCATTTAAGTAATTTTTCGATAGAAGAAAATCTATATATTCGTAAGTCGTTGTGAAAACTGCCGGATATGCATTTCATACCTTTTGTTAAACTTTTTTTAAGTAAAACTTTACATGCTATACACGTATTTAAAAATTAACTTGAAATTTTTTATGTATACAAAAAAAAAATGTATATATATTTAGGTTGTGTAATAGTAGTATGAAGTCTTAATGCTGTAGTTAGTTTAGTTACTTTATTGTAGTTAGTAAATCTTAATTAAGTTGATAAAATAAAGGCTTATTAAAGGAAGATTTTACAAAAAAAATTTTAATATGTATAGTAAGAAGAAACTAAATACATGAAAATTTCTCCTGCTATCTAAAAATCACTTAATCTGCACCCTCGTTAGCTCCCTTCCTTGAAAGAAAATAAATAAATAAATAAAACTTGTTACCACAGGAAATTACACAAAACTTTATGTCTCCCGAAAAAATCCAGGTAGGATAAATGTGAAAATTTTAATTTATTAAAGGTATTTTTCAACCTTAATTTGTCATACTTATTTTTATTTATTTTTTTTTTTTTAATTCAGCTGTGAAATATTCGAACAGAATTTGTAAACTTATATTAGTTAACGCAAAGATTAGAGTTTGATAATACACAGTCACTACATAGTATTTCCAATGCAGACATTTTATTTTTATAAACACACAAAACACACAGTATTGATGAATGAGTTATCATTTGAAGGGTTTAAATACACTTTTCATATCGCACGTTCACATATAGTTTCATATCAACCTCTTCGATTAAAAATTAATGAAAGAAATTATCAAAAATAATCCTTTTTTAACCATGTATATTTTTCTGTGTGTGACTCCTATCAAGCAAAAGTGATTCCGGGTAAATTTCATTTTTTATTGTTCTATTTAAACAATTTTCATTGTCATTATAAGTTTAAATATTTTTAGGTATAGTAAATTGTTTAACTAGACAAAAATAAATTATTTAAATTAATATTATGTTATTATTAAATGTTATTACTGTCCTAGTCATAATTTGAACTGAGCTGCACCGTCAAGATTTCCTAATACAATTTAGTAACTTGAAAAAGTTCTTCATATTTAAATTGGTAATTAAATGCGTTTTTACTTTAACAACTTTAGTTACTCAAAATAAAGGGTAGGACAGTTCAGCGTGTTTCTTAGTGGTTACTCATTAAAGCTGCTAAGTTCCAAACAAGGTAAATTCTGTGTGTATTGGTTTCTTCGGAATACAGTATTGTAATATTGATCATTGTTCACCATTTAAATAAATTTTCTATAGAGGAAAATGTATATATTCGTAAGTCGTTGTGAAAACTGCCGGATATGCTTTCATGCCTTTGTTAAACATATTTATTTAAATAAAACTTTATGTAACTTGCATTTTCTGCATATATGCAACATAGTAAATAAATATAAAAAGACTGAATAAAGAATGATTTAAAAAATAAAATTTTAATATGCATTAAGAACATAATGAAACTAAAAATATGAAATTTTCTCGGCTATGTAAAAATCACTTAACCAGAACCTTCGTCAGCCCCCTTCTCTGAAAAAAAATTTGTTACTACAAGAAATTACAGAAAACTTTATGTTCACCGTAAAATTTCCATGTAGGATAAAAGTGAAAAGTTTAAATTATTAAAGGTATTTTGCAACCTTAATTTGTCATTTTTATTTTTAAAAAGATTTTCAGCTGTGAAATATTGGAACAGAATTTGTAAACTTATATTAGTTAACGCAAAGCTTAGAGTTTAATAATACACAGTCACTACATAGTATTTCCAATGCAGACATTCTATTTTTATGCACACACAAAACTCACAGTATTGATGAATGAGGTATTCGAAAGGTTTAAATACACTTTTCATATCTCACGTTCACATATAGTTTCATATCAACCTCTTTGATTAAAAATTAATGAAAGAAATTATCACAAATAATCATTTTTTAACCATATATATTTTTTTGTGTGTGACTCCAATCACGCAAACGTGATTCCGGTTAAGTTTAATTTTTTATTGTTCTATTTAACCCCTTGAGGGGCACCGGTATATATTATATACCACCTACAATTAATGAAGTTTTACACCAGAAAGATTTTATTGAATTTTACTTTTCTAACTTTGGTGGAAAAAAGCCGTAAAATTGCTTTCACTTATTTTGAAATATAATTTTTCAAAGATTCCGGTGGGAATTCAGCATTTCACAAACGTAATTGCTTGCCCCTCAAGGTGTTAAACGATTTTCATTGTCATTATAAGTTTAAATATTTTTAGATATAGTAAATTGTTTAACAAGACAAAAATAAATTATTTAAATTAATGTTATGTTATTATGAAATGTTATAACTGTCCTAGTCATAATTTCAACAGCGCTGCACCGTGAAGATTTCCTAAAACAATTCAGTCACTTGTAAAAGTTCGTCAAATTTAAATTGGTTATTCAGTACGTTGGTACTTTAACAACTTTAGTTACTTAAAATGAAGTGTAGGACAGTTCAGAGTATTTCTTACTGATTACTCACTAAAGCGGCTAAATTTCAATCAAGGTAACTTCTGGGTGTATTGGTTTCTTCGGTATACAGTATTACAATATCGATTCTTTTTTCCACATTTAAGTACATTTTCAATAGTATAGTCCGGGTGCTACGGTTGAGAAAACTGCAAATCGTGATAAGAATATACCGATTGGTGAGTATCTACTTTATATTAATACAATGAATTTCAGAGGGGGAGGCATCCTGTAAAGTCGTAGGAATACAAGATGGCGGCTGTTATTCAAAATGGCGTCATTTTCTGAATTTTCTTATTATCCATCATACAAATGTGTGTTTCAGGTCAATTTAGATGTTTTTAACGTCAAAAATTTCGTTTTTAATACTTTCCGCCATAGTTTAATCAGTTTGTCTGTCTGTTTGTCTGTCTGTCTGCTCGCCTTACTATGCTCTAACTTGCGTAAATATCGCTACTCGCTTAAATTCTCTCAGATTGTGATTTAATTTATATATGTTATTGAAGTTTACAATAACATGTTCCGAATAAAAATGAACTATATAGGTTTTATAGTCTGTTTACAGAGTCCTCAAAAGAATTCCATTACGTTATTGTCTATTAATCCAGGTTCTACGGTTGAGAAAACTTCAAATAGTGAGAAGAATATACCGATTGGTATATTCTTCTTTAGTATCTTCTTTAGTATCTACTTTATATTAATACAGTCCATATAAGATAGTCCAGATAAGTAGTAGGAATTCAAGATGGCGACTGTTATTCAAAATGGCGTCATTTTCTGAATTTTCTTTCTATCCATTATATAAATGTGTGTTTCAGGTCGATTTTGATGTTTTTAACTTCAAAACTTTCGTTTTTAATACTTTCGCCATGGCTGAATGTGTTTATGATTTCAGTTTGTCTGTTTGTTTGACTGTCTGTCCGCTTGCCATTCCGTGCTCTAACTCGCTTAAATATCGCTACTCGCTTAAATTCACTGAGATTGTCATGTAATTTATATATGTAATTGAAGTTTACAATAACATGTTCCGAATAAAAATTCAAGAGTATAGGTTTTATAGTCGGTTTACAGGGCCCTCGAAAGAATTCCATTACGTTATTGTCTATGGGGGGAAAACCTTTGCAATGCATTTGAATCATGTTATACTTCCAGAAATAAATTCAAATTGACATACATACGTGAGATGCACTACAAGATACTTACTATAGAATAAAGTGTGCATAGTATTTATCGTTTATTTACAGTGACACACCAAAAAAAGAATAAGCGTGTTTGTAACTCGTGTATAAATTCTATAAAGATCATCAATTAAATCAACTGTTATTAGTGGAGCTGCTAGGTATAAAAAAACTGCATTTTGTTTTAAAGATATCCCGAATGGCCAGTATCAACTTCTTATTAATACAATGCATATTAGAAGTTGAGGCACCATGCAAATTAGGAGGAATTCAAGATTGCGGCTGTTATTCAAAATTATTTCCATTTTTATTCCTATACATCATATAAAAGTGTCTATGATATCAATCTCGACATTTTTAGAATGAAAAACCATTATACCATCTTATTTTTCCGGAAGACGGCTATAGAAACAGCTCGAAACGTAGAATTTAACTTTTAGCTTATTAAAGTTCGTGTTTTGTGTACCAATAAGCAAGGTTGTGTGTCTTTATTCACTATAGTTTATGGTGTTATGGTCCAGTATGTGTTAATGAAAAATTCCCTTTATTATACAAGATATTAAAAAAATTTCATGTTACATTTAAAGCTAGAGAATATAAAAACTTTACTTTGTATCATCATATTTCTCATATTAGTTTTTGCAGTTGCACAATAATGTGCAAGAAAGTCCAACCTTTCTACAGCCGCACTTATTTTTACAGATTTTGCACATACATTTTACATCAAACACACTTTTATACGATAAATAGTATGAAAATTTCAAGAATTCCAGAAAATGACGCCATTTTGAATAACAGCCGCCATCTTGAATTCATACGAATTGTCGCGATGCCTATAAAGTAGATACTCACCAATCGGTATATGGGGCATTCTCACAATATTTTGTCTTTCATGTCCCTGAATAACAATTTTTATTTTAATACACTTTTTTGTGTTTTTTTTTTTTTTATTTCATATACTGGGGAACATCCCATTGCATGATTGCATAACAATATCAACGCGATAAATAAGTTTTGGATGATGTTGGTTATCCAAATACCAGAAAAACTCATCTACCGTCCCGTGTCCCTGATGCTGATTTTTAAGTTGGGAGCTGTCTGTATAAAATTGTTTCAATAGAAGTAATTCTATGTAATTTTTTTCCAAAACTGGGACAATTGTTTTATCTAAATATGTAGCAAAAAATTAACCTGCACACATTTTACGGTTCATATTATTTTTTGAAGTCTGTCCCAGGGTTTTTCATCCATTCCCTCTTGCTAAACTCATACAGAAAATCACTTCAGATGCAGCCACAGATTTGTTTTCAAATTTTTTCTCATGCAGAAGTATGCTAGAGAAAGAACGTCTAAAATTCATTGACAGGAAATTTACTGCAGAATTTAAATCAGCATTTAAATATGAATTTCAAGATCGTGCCTTTATTGGTAGTCTTACCGTCCCCAAGGTTTATTCCTGCACCTTTCGAGGTAAATAATAATAAAAAAATTAATTTAATCCAATGTTAACAACTGTTTCTAAAAATCAATGAACATTGTGGCTATCACTTAGTCTTAAAATGATTTTCCTAAAAATAGGTGGTGATTTTCCTTATCGTTCCACCCTTACCGTCCTTTTTTTTTTTACCCTTTCGTCCCTTTTTTCCTATACCATCCCTTTTTTTTTACCTTACCGTGCCTTCTTTAACACCCCTTTAAGACAATGTTATACAAAAATTATTATTGTCATTAAAATTATAATTGTTATTAAAAGTACTACATTTTTATCATTTCTTATTTGAATGTCCTGTGGGTACTATGCAAATTCATCATAAGTAAAAATTTAGAAGAAAATAAAAAGTTATAGGGGTAAAGTGGTAAGAAAAATTAAACTCGCAAGTTTAATTTAAACCTGAGTTAAATAAAATATTTTTCGCTGCTGACCATTTTTTCTTTATTTTGAATCATTAAGGCATTCGTCTATCAGATTAAAATGTTATTTTAGCAAGTTTAATTTCGCCAGATTTTTTTCCCCAAAAGTCAAAAGATTGTGAGAATGCCCCATATTCTTCTCAGGATTTGCAGTTTTCTCAATCGTAGCACCCACACTAATCGACAATAACATAATGGAATTATTTTGAGGGCCCTGTAAACGGACTATAAAACTTATACACTTCAGTTTTTATTCGGAACATATTATTGTAAACTTCAGTAACATATATAAATTTCATGAAAATCTGAGTGAATTTAAGCGAGTAGCGATATTTAAGCGAGTTGGGTCACGGAATGGCAAGCAGGCAGACAGACAAACAAACAAACAATTTGAATTCATAAACTCATTCAACTATGACGGAAAGTATAAAAACGAAATTTTTGACGTTAAAAACATCGAAATCGACCTGAAATACACATTTATATGATGGATAGTAAGAAAATTCAGAAAATGACGCCATTTTGAATAACAGCCGCCATCTTGAATTCCCACGACTTTACGCGATGCCTCCCCCTCTAAAATGCATTGTATTAGTATAAAGTAGATACTGACCAATCGGTATATTCTTATCACGATTTGCAGTTTTCACCTTATTTTAGTCGTGTAGCACTCGGACTAGTAGAAAATCTACATATTTGAAAATTGTGGTGAAAACTACCGGATATGTTTTTCATATCTTTGTTAAATTTATTTTTTTAAGTAAAATTTTACTTACTATATTTAAAGATTAATTTGAGTATTGTAAGTGTGCAAAAAATTAAATAACTAAATATGGACTACATAATAACTGTATGAAATCTTAATGTCGTAGTTAATTTCTTTATTGTAGTTAGTATATCTTAATTATATTAATAAAGCAAATGTTGAATATACAATGATTTTAGAAATAAAAAATTCTTATTTATTAAGAAGATAATGAAACTAAAAATAATGAAAAATTCTCGGCTCTCTAAAAACCATCTAATCAGAACCTTTGTCTGCCCCCTTTCTCGAAAAAAATAAATAAATAAATAAATAAAAACTAGTTACCACAGGAAATTACAGAAAACTTTAAGTCTAAGTTAAAAATCCAGGCAGAATAATTGAGAAAATTTTAAATTATTAAAGGTATTTTGCAATTGAAATTTTTCATTATTATTTTTCCTTTAAAGTTTTTTTCAGTTGCGAAATATTCGAACAGAATGTATAACATTATATTAGCTTACACAAAGCTTACAATTTAATAATACACAGTCACTATATAGTATTTCAAATGCGAACATTATATTTTTATGCACATACAAAACGTGCTACGATGAATAAGGTACCATTCGAAGTGTTTAAACAGGATTTTTATATCGTACATTCACATATCGATTCATATCCGCTTGTTTGATTAAAAATTAATGAAAACATATTACACAAATAATCCTAAATATTGCACTGCGAAAGGTTCATGTGGTGCACTTTTAATTTAATAATAAATATTGTTGTATCTGTACAAATTTGAAAAATATTTTTTATGTTTATTTAAGAATGGTTTGTTTCTAACAAAAACTAAAGAGAAATAAACGGTCAAGTGCGAGTATTACTCGCTCTCAGAGGGTTCCGTACAACAAATATATGAATTATTAACTGTATTATTAAAAAAACTGTTACTGAAGGAAAAATAAGGCTTTGTAAAAAACTGCACAACGTAGGGTTTGGTATAGCTGTATATATACTAGAAAAAGTATGAATTGGTATACCATAAAAATTTAAAGAGATATAAAGCCTAAATGATATCAAATATTGCTATTGTGTATAACTCTTATTTAAATCTTATCTTATCTGTTTATGAGGAACTTAATTCGGTACTGACAATAAAAGTAGTGCATATTTAAACTTCATTTGAATATATAAAGTAATGATTAAATGGGTTTTTGGTTAAACTAAATTTAGCGTCGTAATATTTTTTTCTTTTTACAGTTTAGCTAAAACAAAACCCTTGTTCAAAGTTTAAACTTGGCATTTTGCTAAGCGCGCTTCGAAAGGAAGTCGCAAAGTAGCAACGCCGCTTTAGTCCATACCATGTTTTTCCTGATATGTTTTAAATAAATTTAAAGACACGGGAGGCGCATTGAGAGATCTACTCAATGCGAACTAGTCCATAGAATCTCATAGTATTTATGTGATTAATTCTAATTAAATTAGTCTGTTTTTAACAATTTGAAGTTTATTGCTTTTATACTGCTACTGGGCATTGCATTACACAAATTAATCATTAAAAGTTGTTATCTAGGATTTAAAAGTCGATGGTACATAGAGTACGCCGAACCTGTCATTATATATGTCCAAACCGCCCGTGACTTTAAGGGTTAATATCTCGTCTAATTACCGACGTTTTTTTTTTTCTAAAATCGTTATCAACAATGCTATTATACTTCTGGTACGATATGTACCGCCAGCGCTTCCCAACATTTTTGCTGAATGCCCGCAAATCGAAATTTGTGTCTAACGGGAATATGCGCTTTTCTCAAAAACTATGTGACCTAGGGTAATCGCTATAATTTTCCTGCAAGGTTTAAGTCAACGCCTACTACCTCTAATTTTTTCATAATTTTAGTTTCAGTACATACGGAAATAGATGGGGGGGGGCATATTTTTGAACTACATTCTCGACGATATCTCTGCAAATATAATACCTAAAATTAAAAGAAATATATTTTTGATTTCAGCGTTACGAAAGCTTTCACACGATGCAAAGAAATCATGTCTTTTCCCAAGCAACTTCATTAGCTCATCTACATTTTTCTAAAAATATTTGTAAATGTTTTATAATCTGTAAATATGTGGGTCAATAGTCTTTATTACTGCCCCAATTTGAACTTTCCACGTTTAACACAGAATTTGTGTACAACCTTTTTAAATATAAGTAAGCGGAATCCAGGCTTTTAGTCATTCCAGCCATGAAAAGCGCGAAAGTTTTAGATATAAATACAGATATGTTATAGTAAGCAAAAAGAAACTCCATTTAATAACTCCAATATTTTTATTACCCCCTTAGGAACGAACGTCTTTTACTGAATTTTTAATCTTTTATCACCAGTTTTTTAAAACACAAATTTTTGCCTCAATGAATCGGGAAAATGCTCGGATTAAATAAGGCACAATTTACAATTAATATTTTCTGTTGAGAATAATCACTGATTCTGAGCACCATACGCAGAAGGAATACCGGTCGCTCATCCCCAAGGGGTTAAGAGTGGACTTTGAGGGGAGGGAGATAAAATATCAGTATCTACAGCGATAGAAAAAGAAAAGAAATAAGCGTGAGGGGGGAGAGTAACGATGAACAAAGGGTATTTTTACATTGTGGAGACTTTCCTGAACTGGAATTTTACACCAATTTGGGGTCTGGATGAAGCAGAATTAAGGCAATAACATGAAAAATTAAGAAAAATATTTAGATGTTGAACAGGATTAATAAGTTTTCGAATTTTAGTGACAAAATTTTTTAATGCTTTATTTTTTAAAGAGAAGCTTAGAAGGGCATTTAATGGGTTTAAAACTTCTCCCCTTACACACAAAAATTTATACAGGCAAAACCCATTGTATTAAGATAAATATACATGATAGGTTAAAAAATCCCTGCCGGCCCGGCCTACAGACGGAGGTATATTTCGAAGTTAAGTATACTAATTTCGCCAACAAAAAGTAAATCATGATTAGAGATTTATCCATTTTAACAATTTTATCTGGTCGCTTTTGACGAGTGTTTATTTCATTTTTTTTTTTTTTTTTTTTTTTTTTTTTTTTTTATAACAGATGGTTTTATCAGAATCATGTTAGGGAGGTATTCAAAAAAGTACTTTTTCATGCTCAACAACTCTAAATTTTCTGGCACATTTTCAGATTCATTTTTAATAGAAAAAATATGAAACTTGCTCACGTGATTTTTGAAGACATTTATAAGCGACCTGTGTTTTTATTTTTCATTCAATTACTTAAAACTTGATTTATGAACAATTATTTTCTCAGTAGGACAATATTTTTCGTTTCTAACACAATCGCTTCGGGAAATTCTGTTCAAAATGCCCACTTTGACATCATTTTTTGAAATATATTCTGCCTCTATCAAAAAAGCGATCATTGCGGTACATTATATAGTTTCTGAATAAGAGAATCTGCCAACTGGATGCGTTTGAGAGCAAAAATTAATTTAAAAATGAGTCAGAAAATAAGTAGTTTGGATTTGAATACACCCGTAATAAGATGATTTTTTTCTTCAACCGCTATGTATTTTTCATTTGTTTTTGCTGTAAGGATTGGTCCTATCAAAAGGTTGTCTATATAAATGTTGTAGACAATATTAAGAAGCTATATGATAAATTCATGGGGATTTTATATCTTGTGAATTGATGGAGTTATGGAATTTTTTCTTCTTCAACACCCCCCCCCCCTTTTTTTTTTTGTTTTCGTTTTTAATTTTTTTTTTTTTTTTTTTTTTTTTGCATTAGGAATTGGTCCTATCAAAAACTTGTGAATATAAAAGTTGTAGATAATATTAAGGAGATTTATAATAAAATTAATTGGATTCGATATCTTGAGAATTGACGAAGTTATGATTTTTTTTCTCCCAAAAACCCTATTTTTTGCACCCCTTGAGCCCATTTTTAAGTGGATCAAAAATCTGTGATACATAAATTTTTAGCTCTATTTTTAGAAGTAATAAAAACTTTAAACTGATTTCATATGTACAAAAATTAAGAAGTTATTGGGTTTTTTCGGTTTTCACAAAACCCCTACCTATTTCCATCCCCTTGGTCCGATTTTGCACATTAACGAACTTGACCGAGATTTTATACCCCTTGATTTTATGTATCAGTTTGGAAGAGATTTGTGCAGAATTGTGGAAGTTACCGTGTCCAGAAGAAAGTGATATATATAGATAGATAGATAGATAAATAAAGTTTTTTACTGAGGGTGGTTTTGGGTTCTAGGGGTCATAATCGGTGTAGATCTGCAAAAATTTTTCAGAAATTCCAACATAGGGGAGAATGTAATAGGTAGTATTTCATACGAAATCTACCTAAAAACGGAAGGAAAAACATAAACATCACCCACCTTATCTCGCCCCAGGGCCGAAACTAGGGGGGGGGGGGAAGAGGGGACATGTGCCTCGGGCGCCACAGGCAAGGGGCACCAAATGAAGGATTATACCTTTGGAATCGATCATTTTCTTCTGATGGACTCATGGCTTTAATTTATTATGAAAGCCATGTGTCCATCAGAAGAAAATAACTCGGTTAAAGCGAAAACTCGGTTAAGCGGGACTCGGATAATCGGAACTCTACTGTATAAACAAACACTGTAAATAGCCGGTAATACATGCGAATTCTTTTATGTGAACGAACTATAATTGCAACAAACGTCACATTCAATTTTTGTAGTTCAATGTTACATATTTTATGATTACATATTTTTAATTTTAAAATAAGTCGGCCATTAGAAAATTAGTAAAATTCTCTTTGTAAATATACTTTGAGGAAGAAAGTGGGGGGGGGGCTCCAAAATTTATGTTTCCCCCGGGCGCAAAAAAGGCTAGTTTCGGCCCTGTCTCGCCCCTCCACCTCATCAGAAAAAAAAAAAAAAATTATATAGATATATAGATATATGTTCAAGAACTATTTTAAAACCTTATAATAAAAGTCCATTTCTCAGTGTAAAATAGAATGAATGAAAAGTACGTGTGAAATAATAGCAGACAAGTTCGTGTGTTACATTTTCTAATGTTTCTCAGTCCTATTCTTTTATTGTCATGTTTCTCTGTGTTCTAAAAAAAGGTAACTAACGCTGTCACCGCCGCATTAAATGAATATTTCGTGACATGGGGTCTTACTTTGGTAGTATTAAGAAAAGTACTGCACACAAAAATATGAAAATGGTAGTATTATAGAGCAATGTTTGATAAATACATTTTTAAATAATAAATAATAAATGCGTTTTAAATAAAAATTTTATTTTAAGCGATATTTAATGTTAAAGTTGGTCAAAATCGTTCTATTAAAGAAGTTTTACATTAGCAAAAACTATACATAAGAATTTAATCCTTTTTTCTAAGGATATACTACATTAGAAGTTTCCGGTGTGCCGACTGCATTTATTTTTTTTTATTATTTGGCTAATTTTTTGAGGGCTAATTTCCATTAAAATCCAAATTTACAGCTTTTTGAGAGACTATTTTTTACATGTTTTAGAAAAGATTACAATTTTAAATTGTTGCCAATTGTAAAACAGCGCAAACAATAATATATCCTTCAAAACAAAAATATATTTACATGGGACTATTATAAACAGGGAAAAAAAACTTTCAAATTAGAATTAAATGATTATGTATTAAAAGCAGGAAAATATTGAAAATTACGTCATAAAATCTGTATTTAGTACATGTGAATATTAAAAGAGAAAGAAAATTTTAAGATAATAAATCTATTAATCTGTGTTAAGTATCTTAATTGGAGGAAATTATCTCCTATTTAAAATGACAAAATAATAATATTGTAAAACTGTTTAAATTTAAAAATATATTCACACGAGACATTTATTTCATATTTGGAGATAATATTTTAAACTATTGTTGTGAATTTTAAGAAAGCGCAAATATTTTCTTTCTAACAACAAAAGTATTTTCACGTGAATATTAAAAAGAGAAAGAAAACTTTTGTGAAAATTATATCAGATATAAAGCGATACATTTAAAATGTCTTATTTAAAACAATGTTCTTATATCGTTGTTAGAAAAATACCAGGAGGATAAGACTCTGTTTACATCGTTCATTTTATATTACCCCCCTCCCTTTTTTTTTCAAAATGTTTAACTCATCTTATTTAATCAAACATGAAAACAGTCAGTAGTTGTTTAACAGCAGCTGATCCCGCCTTAAAATTCCGCAATCAAAAAGAAGTGAATAGAAATCTATTTACAAGGAGATTGCCACTGATTTTTTAAATTATAGTTCAGTTTCTGCAATCTTTTTACAGCCGATCAAATTAACGTGTTTCTACAGTTTGCGGTGTCTGTCTCAATGGGGATTGGCGAGCGTAGCTCGTAGATGACAGTAGAGGGGAAAGCCTCCTTAGTATACTAAAACATGCTTTCTAAACATTTAAGCCTATTAAAAAAAAATCCGCTTAATAACGAGAAACTTTCTGACTCATGTTTAAACATAAGTGTCAATACTTGCGGGCATGGTTATTGAAGTGATATGGAATTGTACATTTTTTTCCGATAAATAAAAAACACCTCGAGTTAAACGATTTTTATCCCATAACGACATTCGGCTGCCTTGTCTGAAAATTTAGTTCAAAATGCCAACTTTAACAGCCTTTTCTAAATAATCCTCTTCTTTTATCGAAAAATGGAAAAAAAAATTAGATTTCCTAGTTTCTGAAAAAGAGCAGCTGCCAATCGCATGAGTTTACATACAAAAACGAATTCGGGAATGCGTCATAAAGCTGTCAATTTCGATTTAAGAATATTAAAATGATTCTCCCCTCAAAGTATATTTACAAAGAGAATTTTACTAATTTTCTAATGGCCGACTTATTTTAAAATTTAAAATATGTAATCATAAAATATGTAATATTGAACTACAAAAATTGAATGTGACGTTTGTTGCAATTATAGTTCGTTCACATAAAAGAATTCGCATGTATTACCGGCTATTTACAGTGTTTGCTTATACAGTAGAGTTCCGATTATCCGAGTCTTGCTTAACCGAGTTTCCGTTTTATCCGAGTTATTTTCTCTGATGGAATGATGGCTTTCATAATAAATGAAAGCCATGAGTCCATCAGAAGAAAAGGATCGATTCTAAAGGTATAATCTTTCATTTGGCGCCCCTTGCCTGTGGCGCCCGGGGCACATGCCCCTCTGCCCCCCTCCCCTTACTTTCGGCCCTGATGCATTAAACTTATCATATGAATAAACAACAATAACAAACAAAATAATGGGATATTTTTTCTATGCTCCTTTCTGCCAGCATTAGATTAAACATTTCAAAAATCTTATAGGTAATATTCTTTAATGAAAGCTGAATGCACTATTTGGATAAACTATCGTCGATTAATTCATAATACAGCCGATCTAGTTGGTGCTTACATAAATAAGAAATGGTAAATGAATTAATAGTTTCCATGCGTATATTCCGTAAGATAATCTTTTTTCTCAACTCTTTAACTGAAAACAAGATAAATCTAAATAATATATATAACCATTATAACCATTATTAAACATTACGACCACCAACAAAAACCGCGATATATATATATCTAATAAACTTTCTGTACAAAAATACCATTGAAGGATAATGACAATGACCAATAATATGAATACATAAACACACATAATATATATATATATATATATATATATATATAATGTTTATTATTATTAATGATTATTTGATTATTTTCTATAACATATTTAAATTTCTTGTTATTATCTATATTTGTTTGTTATTAACTATAACATATTTAAAAACGCATTTAATACAAGATTCATAAGTTCTTCAAAGCTGTTTCTCTAATTACTTGGAAATACTCCCCCCCCCCCCCCCCCCCCAACACGCCGCCGCAAGGCAAGACAAGACATCTGGGGATAATTCTATTTGCTGCTTTTGTTAATGACCTGTGACTGATTAGATTACTGACCAGACTATATTTCCGCTAACTATTCGAGTTGAGCATACAAGGACAAAATGAGTGGAAAACGGGTTTTAAATACATTCTTTCTTTATCGCAGTATTTCTTCGAACTACAGGTCCGGTATTTCTAGCACGATAGACCCATTCAGATGGCTAAATAAAATGTTATTCGCTCAATGAAGAAGAAAAAAATATCTGTAGCAAATCGAATTTTAACAAACTTATATGCGTTTTTATTTAAAAAACTAATATTCCATTGAATACATTTTATTTTAATTCAAATGTTAATATGTGTTTATAATTATTTTATTTCTTATGATAAAAAACGATGTGTTGATAGTTTAAGCTGACAAAACAATGTCAAGGATTTTAAAAAAAGTAACTACTACTTGTGTATACCGAGTTATATGAAATATACGCCACAAATAAATACACCAATGAAAGTATTTTTTCACAGAGACTAAATATATTATGGTTTCGATTAAAAAAAAAATATCTGAAAATAAAAGATAATTTATAGATTTAAAAATTCCTGGAAAGCGATATAAATATTTATGGATGCAAATTTTTAAGTATAAATGTTATATACCTAAGATAATATACTGACGTGGAAAATTGAACAGTGAAGTTCTTAAATTTAAAATGCAATTTTTTATAAAAATATTAAAGAACATAATATGTTTCCATTTATGCTAATTAATTTTATTATATGCTAAATATATTAACACTTTTTTGGCTCTTAATGTTCCAGTTTAATATGTATAATTAAGCTCAGAATATCTTTCTTTTAAAAAAAATATGTATTAATAACAATTTTTAATGTTGTTTTTATGTCATTCTGTGTAAAAATGCATGCAAAAAATTAAAATAAAGCCAAAATTTTCTAATAAAAAAAACGTGATTTAAAATAGTTCTAACATTTTAATCACAATAATACTTTGTTTTAAAATTTAAGGTTTAATTGCGTATTCAAATGTAATTCAAAGTTAGTTTCTTATATGATTAAAATATACGTTTTCTTACACAAAAATAGTTAAGTTAAAATATAAGTTTTATTTT
>CAWVRF010001328.1:0-38459 GCA_963932465.1 Maratus speciosus
TATCTAGCCTAGATATAGTCTATTTAGCCTAAATATAGGCTATCTAGGCTATTCTTCTTCTAGTTTGAGAAATAGCCTAGTCAAGTGATGTAACTCTGCGTAAACGCGTTATATAGTGCAGACTAAGCTCAGTTGTTCAATTTAGGGTTTAAAATGCCTATCTAGCCTAGATATAGTCTATTTAGCCTAGATATAGTCTATTTAGCCTAAATATAGGCTATCTAGTCTATTTCTGTTAGTTTATTCTGTATATTCTGTTAGTTTGCCAAAAAGCCTAGTCAAGTGATGTAACTCTGCATAAACGCGTTATATAGTGCAGACTAAGCACAGTTGCTCAATTTAGGGTTTAAAATGCCTATCTAGCCGAGATATAGTCTATTTAGCCTAAATATAGGCTATCTCGGCTATTCTTCTGCTAGTTTGAGAAATATCCTAGTCAAGAGAGGTAACTCTGCATAAACGCGTTATATAGTGCAGACTAAGCACAAATGTTCAATTTAGGGTTTAAAATGCCTATCTAGCCTAGATATAGTCTATTTAGCCTAAATGTAGGCTATCTAGGCTATTCTTCTTCTAGTTTGAGAAATAGCCTAGTCAAGAGATGTAACTCTGCGTAAACGCGTTATATAGTGCAGACTAAGCACAGTTGTTCAATTTAGGGTTTAAAATGCCTATCTAGCCTAGATATAGTCTATTTAGCCTAAATATAGACTATCTTATTAAATATATTCTTCTGCTAGTTTGAGAAATATCCTAGTCAAGAGAGGTAACTCTGCATAAACGCGTTATATAGTGCAGACTAAGCACAAATGTTCAATTTAGGGTTTAAAATGCCTATCTAGCAAGATATAGTCTATTTAGCCTAAATATAGGCTATCTAGGCTATTCTTCTTCTAGTTTGAGAAATAGCCTAGTCAAGTGATGTAACTCTGCGTAAACGCGTTATATAGTGCAGACTAAGCACAGTTGTTCAATTTAGGGTTTAAAATGCCTATCTAGCCTAGATATAGTCTATTTAGCCTAGATATAGTCTATTTAGCCTAAATATAGGCTATCTAGTCTATTTCTGTTAGTTTATTCTGTATATTCTGTTAGTTCGCCAAAAAGACTAGTCAAGTGATGTAACTCTGCATAAACGTGTTATATAGTGCAGACTAAGCACAGTTGTTCAATTTAGGGTTTAAAATGCCTATCTAGCCGAGATATAGTCTATTTAGCCTAGATATAGTCTATTTAGCCTAAATATAGGCTATCTAGGCTATTTCTGTTAGTTTATTCTGTATATTCTGTTAGTTTGTCAAAAAGCCTGGTCAAGTGATGCAACCCTGCATAAACGCGTTATATAGTGCAGACTAAGCACAGTTGTTCAATTTAGGGTTTAAAATGCCTATCTAGCCTAGATATAATCTATTTAGCCTAGATATAGTCTATTTAGCCTAAATATAGGCTATCTAGGCTATTTCTGTTAGTTTTTTCTGTATATTCTTCTAGTTTGAGAAAAGCCTAGTCAAGTGATGTAACTCTGCGTAAACGCGTTATATAGTGCAGACTAAGCACAGTTGTTCAATTTAGGGTTTAAAATGCCTATCTAGCATAGATATAGTCTATTTAGCCTAGATATAGTCTATTTAGCCTAAATATAGGCTATTTAGGCTATTTCTGTTAGTTTATTCTGTATATTCTGTTAGTTTGCCAAAAAGCCTAGTCAAGTGATGTAACTCTGCATAAACGCGTTATATAGTGCAGACTAAGCACAGTTGTTCAATTTAGGGTTTAAAATGCCTATCTAGCCGAGATATAGTCTATTTAGCCTAAATATAGGCTATCTCGGCTATTCTTCTGCTAGTTTGAGAAATATCCTAGTCAAGAGAGGTAACTCTGCATAAACGCGTTATATAGTGCAGACTGAGCACAAATGTTCAATTTAGGGTTTAAAATGCCTATCTAGCCTAGATATAGTCTATTTAGCCTAAATATAGGCTATCTCGGCTATTCTTCTGTTAGTTTGAGAAATATCCTAGTCAAGAGAGGTAACTCTGCGTAAACGCGTTATATAGTGCAGACTAAGCACAGTTGTTCAATTTAGGGTTTAAAATGCCTATCTAGCCTAGATATAGTCTATTTAGCCTAGATATAGTCTATTTAGCCTAAATATAGGCTATCTAGTCTATTTCTGTTAGTTTATTCTGTATATTCTGTTAGTTCGCCAAAAAGACTAGTCAAGTGATGTAACTCTGCATAAACGTGTTATATAGTGCAGACTAAGCACAGTTGTTCAATTTAGGGTTTAAAATGCCTATCTAGCCTAGATATAGTCTATTTAGCCTAAATATAGGCTATCTAGGCTATTCTTCTTCTAGTCTGAGAAATAGACTCTGTAACTCTGCGTAAACGCGTTATATAGTGCAGACTAAGCACAGTTGTTCAATTTAGGGTTTAAAATGCCTATCTAGCCTAGATATAATCTATTTAGCCTAGATATAGTCTATTTAGCCTAAATATAGGCTATCTAGGCTATTTCTGTTAGTTTATTCTGTATATTCTGTTAGTTTGCCAAAAAGCCTAGTCAAGTGATGTAACTCTGCATAAACGCGTTATATAGTGCAGACTAAGCACAGTTGTTCAATTTAGGGTTTAAAATGCCTATCTAGCCTAGATATAGTCTATTTAGCCTAAATATAGGTTATCTAGGCTATTCTTCTTCTAGTTTGAGAAAAGCCTAGTCAAGTGATGTAACTCTGCGTAAACGCGTTATATAGTGCAGACTAAGCACAGTTGTTCAATTTAGGATTTAAAATGCCTATCTAGAATAGATATAGTCTATTTAGCCTAGATATAGTCTATTTAGCCTAAATATAGGCTATTTAGGCTATTTCTGTTAGTTTATTCTGTATATTCTGTTAGTTTGCCAAAAAGCCTAGTCAAGTGATGTAACTCTGCATAAACGCGTTATATAGTGCAGACTAAGCACAAATGTTCAATTTAGGGTTTAAAATGCCTATCTAGCCTAGATATACTCTATTTAGCCTAAATATAGGCTATCTAGTCTATTTCTGTTAGTTTATTCTGTATATTCTGTTAGTTCGCCAAAAAGCCTAGTCAAGTGATGTAACTCTGCATAAACGCGTTATATAGTGCAGACTAAGCACAGTTGTTCAATTTAGGGTTTAAAATGTCTATCTAGCCTAGATATAGTCTATTTAGCCTAAATATAGGCTATCTCGGCTATTCTTCTGCTAGTTTGAGAAATATCCTAGTCAAGAGAGGTAACTCTGCATAAACGCGTTATATAGTGCAGACAAAGCACAAATGTTCAATTTAGGGTTTAAAATGCCTATCTAGCCTAGATATAGTCTATTTAGCCTAAATATAGGCTATCTAGGCTATTCTTCTTCTAGTTTGAGAAATAGCCTAGTCAAGTGATGTAACTCTGCGTAAACGCGTTATATAGTGCAGACTAAGCTCAGTTCAATTTAGGGTTTAAAATGCCTATCTAGCCTAGATATAGTCTATTTAGCCTAGATATAGTCTATTTAGCCTAAATATAGGCTATCTAGTCTATTTCTGTTAGTTTATTCTGTATATTCTGTTAGTTCGCCAAAAAGATTAGTCAAGTGATGTAACTCTGCATAAACGTGTTATATAGTGCAGACTAAGCACAGTTGTTCAATTTAGGGTTTAAAATGCCTATCTAGCCGAGATATAGTCTATTTAGCCTAAATATAGGTTATCTAGGCTATTCTTCATTTAGTTTGCCAAATAGCCTAGTAGAGTGATGTAACTCTGCATAAACGCGTTATATAGTGCAGACTAAGCACAGTTGTTCAATTTAGGGTTTAAAATGCCTATCTAGCCTAGATATAGTCTATTTAGCCTAGATATAGTCTATTTAGCCTAAATATAGTCTATCTAGTCTATTTCTGTTAGTTTATTTTGTATATTCTGTTAGTTTGCCAAATAGCCTAGCCAAGTGATGTAACTCTGCATAAACGCGTTATATAGTGCAGACTAAGCACAGTTGTACAATTTAGGGTTTAAAATGCCTATCTAGCCTAGCTATAGTCTATTTAGCCTAGATATAGTCTATTTAGCCTAAATATAGGCTATCTAGTCTATTTCTGTTAGTTTATTCTGTATATTCTGTTAGTTCGCCAAAAAGACTAGTCAAGTGATGTAACTCTGCATAAACGTGTTATATAGTGCAGACTAAGCACAGTTGTTCAATTTAGTGTTTAAAATGCCTATCTATCCTAGATATAGTCTATTTAGCCTAGATATAGTCTATTTAGCCTAAATATAGGCTATCTAGGCTATTTCTGTTAGTTTATTCTGTATATTCTGTTAGTTTGTCAAAAAGCCTGGTCAAGTGATGCAACTCTGCATAAACGCGTTATATAGTACAGACTAAGCACAGTTGTTCAATTTAGGGTTTAAAATGCCTATCTAGCCTAGATATAGTCTATTTAGCCTAGATATAGTCTATTTAGCCTAAATATAGGCTATCTAGGCTATTCTTCTTCTAGTTTGAGAAATAGCCGAGTCAAGTGATGTAACTCTGCGTAAACGCGTTATATAGTGCAGACTAAGCACAGTTGTTCAATTTAGGATTTAAAATGCCTATCTAGCCTAGATATATTCTATTTAGCCTAGATATAGTCTATTTAAGCCTAAATATAGTCTATCTAGTCTATTTCTGTTAGTTTATTTTGTATATTCTGTTAGTTTGCCAAATAGCCTAGTCAAGTGATGTAACTCTGCATAAACGCGTTATATAGTGCAGACTAAGCACAGTTGTTCAATTTAGGGTTTAAAATGCCTATCTAGCCTAGATATAGTCTATTTAGCCTAAATATAGGCTATCTCGGCTATTCTTCTGCTAGTTTGAGAAATATCCTAGTCAAGAGAGGTAACTCTGCATAAACGCGTTATATAGTGCAGACTAAGCACAAATGTTCAATTTAGGGTTTAAAATGCCTATCTAGCCTAGATATAGTCTATTTAGCCTAAATATAGGCTATCTAGGCTATTCTTCTTCTAGTTTGAGAAATAGCCTAGTGAAGTGATGTAACTCTGCGTAAACGCGTTATATAGTGCAGACTAAGCACAGTTGTTCAATTTAGGGTTTAAAATGCCTATCTAGCCTAGATATAGTCTATTTAGCCTAGATATAGTCTATTTAGCCTAAATATAGGCTATCTAGTCTATTTCTGTTAGTTTATTCTGTATATTCTGTTAGTTTGCCAAAAAGCCTAGTCAAGTGATGTAACTCTGCATAAACGCGTTATATAGTGCAGACTAAGCACAGTTGTTCAATTTAGGGTTTAAAATGCCTATCTAGCCGAGATATAGTCTATTTAGCCTAAATATAGGCTATCTCGGCTATTCTTCTGCTAGTTTGAGAAATATCCTAGTCAAGAGAGGTAACTCTGCATAAACGCGTTATATAGTGCAGACTAAGCACAAATGTTCAATTTAGGGTTTAAAATGCCTATCTAGCCTAGATATAGTCTATTTAGCCTAAATGTAGGCTATCCTTCTTCTAGTTTGAGAAATATCCTAGTCAAGAGAGGTAACTCTGCGTAAACGCGTTATATAGTGCAGACTAAGCACAGTTGTTCAATTTAGGGTTTAAAATGCCTATCTAGCCTAGATATAGTCTATTTAGCCTAAATATAGACTATCTCGGCTATTCTTCTGCTAGTTTGAGAAATATCCTAGTCAAGAGAGGTAACTCTGCATAAACGCGTTATATAGTGCAGACTAAGCACAAATGTTCAATTTAGGGTTTAAAATGCCTATCTAGCCTAGATATACTCCATTTAGCCTAAATATAGGCTATCTAGTCTATTTCTGTTAGTTTATTCTGTATATTCTGTTAGTTCGCCAAAAAGCCTAGTCAAGTGATGTAACTCTGCATAAACGCGTTATATAGTGCAGACTAAGCACAGTTGTTCAATTTAGGATTTAAAATGCCTATCTAGCCTAGATATATTCTATTTAGCCTAGATATAGTCTATTTAGCCTAAATATAGTCTATCTAGTCTATTTCTGTTAGTTTATTTTGTATATTCTGTTAGTTTGCCAAATAGCCTAGCCAAGTGATGTAACTCTGCATAAACGCGTTATATAGTGCAGACTAAGCACAGTTGTTCAATTTAGGGTTTAAAATGCCTATCTAGCCTAGATATAGTCTATTTAGCCTAAATATAGGCTATCTCGGCTATTCTTCTGCTAGTTTGAGAAATATCCTAGTCAAGAGAGGTAACTCTGCATAAACGCGTTATATAGTGCAGACTGAGCACAAATGTTCAATTTAGGGTTTAAAATGCCTATCTAGCCTAGATATAGTCTATTTAGCCTAAATATAGGCTATCTCGGCTATTCTTCTGTTAGTTTGAGAAATATCCTAGTCAAGAGAGGTAACTCTGCGTAAACGCGTTATATAGTGCAGACTAAGCACAAATGTTCAATTTAGGGTTTAAAATGCCTATCTAGCCGAGATATAGTCTATTTAGCCTAAATATAGGCTATCTCGGCTATTCTTCTGCTAGTTTGAGAAATATCCTAGTCAAGAGAGGTAACTCTGCATAAACGCGTTATATAGTGCAGACTAAGCACAAATGTTCAATTTAGGGTTTAAAATGCCTATCTAGCCTAGATATAATCTATTTAGCCTAGATATAGTCTATTTAGCCTAAATATAGGCTATCTAGGCTATTCTTCTTCTAGTCTGAGAAATAGACTCTGTAACTCTGCGTAAACGCGTTATATAGTGCAGACTAAGCACAGTTGTTCAATTTAGGGTTTAAAATGCCTATCTAGCCTAGATATAATCTATTTAGCCTAGATATAGTCTATTTAGCCTAAATATAGGCTATCTAGGCTATTTCTGTTAGTTTATTCTGTATATTCTGTTAGTTTGCCAAAAAGCCTAGTCAAGTGATGTAACTCTGCATAAACGCGTTATATAGTGCAGACTAAGCACAGTTGTTCAATTTAGGGTTTAAAATGCCTATCTAGCCTAGATATAGTCTATTTAGCCTAAATATAGGTTATCTAGGCTATTCTTCTTCTAGTTTGAGAAAAGCCTAGTCAAGTGATGTAACTCTGCGTAAACGCGTTATATAGTGCAGACTAAGCACAGTTGTTCAATTTAGGATTTAAAATGCCTATCTAGAATAGATATAGTCTATTTAGCCTAGATATAGTCTATTTAGCCTAAATATAGGCTATTTAGGCTATTTCTGTTAGTTTATTCTGTATATTCTGTTAGTTTGCCAAAAAGCCTAGTCAAGTGATGTAACTCTGCATAAACGCGTTATATAGTGCAGACTAAGCACAGTTGTTCAATTTAGGGTTTAAAATGCCTATCTAGCATAGATATAGTCTATTTAGCCTAGATATAGTCTATTTAGCCTAAATATAGGCTATTTAGGCTATTTCTGTTAGTTTATTCTGTATATTCTGTTAGTTTGCCAAAAAGCCTAGTCAAGTGATGTAACTCTGCATAAACGCGTGCAGACAAAGCACAGTTGTTCAATTTAGGGTTAAAATGCCTATCTAGCCTAGATATAGTCTATTTAGCCTAAATATAGGCTATCTAGGCTATTCTTCTTCTAGTTTGAGAAAAGCCTAGTCAAGTGATGTAACTCTGCGTAAACGCGTTATATAGTGCAGACTAAGCTCAGTTGTTCAATTTAGGGTTTAAAATGCCTATCTAGCCTAGATATAGTCTATGTAGCCTAGATATAGTCTATTTAGCCTAAATATAGGCTATCTAGGCTATTCTTCTTCTAGTTTGAGAAAAGCCTAGTCAAGTGATGTAACTCTGCATAAACGCGTTATATAGTGCAGACTAAGCACAGTTGCTCAATTTAGGGTTTAAAATGCCTATCTAGCCGAGATATAGTCTATTTAGCCTAAATATAGGCTATCTCGGCTATTCTTCTGCTAGTTTGAGAAATATCCTAGTCAAGAGAGGTAACTCTGCATAAACGCGTTATATAGTGCAGACTAAGCACAAATGTTCAATTTAGGGTTTAAAATGCCTATCTAGCCTAGATATAGTCTATTTAGCCTAAATGTAGGCTATCTAGGCTATTCTTCTTCTAGTTTGAGAAATAGCCTAGTCAAGAGATGTAACTCTACGTAAACGCGTTATATAGTGCAGACTAAGCACAGTTGTTCAATTTAGGGTTTAAAATGCCTATCTAGCCTAGATATAGTCTATTTAGCCTAAATATAGACTATCTTATTAAATATATTCTTCTGCTAGTTTGAGAAATATCCTAGTCAAGAGAGGTAACTCTGCATAAACGCGTTATATAGTGCAGACTAAGCACAAATGTTCAATTTAGGGTTTAAAATGCCTATCTAGCAAGATATAGTCTATTTAGCCTAAATATAGGCTATCTAGGCTATTTCTTCTTCTAGTTTGAGAAATAGCCTAGTCAAGTGATGTAACTCTGCGTAAACGCGTTATATAGTGCAGACTAAGCACAGTTGTTCAATTTAGGGTTTAAAATGCCTATCTAGCCGAGATATAGTCTATTTAGCCTAGATATAGTCTATTTAGCCTAAATATAGGCTATCTAGGCTATTTCTGTTAGTTTATTCTGTATATTCTGTTAGTTTGTCAAAAAGCCTGGTCAAGTGATGCAACTCTGCATAAACGCGTTATATAGTGCAGACTAAGCACAGTTGTTCAATTTAGGGTTTAAAATGCCTATCTAGCCTAGATATAATCTATTTAGCCTAGATATAGTCTATTTAGCCTAAATATAGGCTATCTAGGCTATTTCTGTTAGTTTATTCTGTATATTCTTCTAGTTTGAGAAAAGCCTAGTCAAGTGATGTAACTCTGCGTAAACGCGTTATATACTGCAGACTAAGCACAGTTGTTCAATTTAGGGTTTAAAATGCCTATCTAGCATAGATATAGTCTATTTAGCCTAGATATAGTCTATTTAGCCTAAATATAGGCTATTTAGGCTATTTCTGTTAGTTTATTCTGTATATTCTGTTAGTTTGCCAAAAAGCCTAGTCAAGTGATGTAACTCTGCATAAACGCGTTATATAGTGCAGACTAAGCACAAATGTTCAATTTAGGGTTTAAAATGCCTATCTAGCCTAGATATACTCCATTTAGCCTAAATATAGGCTATCTAGTCTATTTCTGTTAGTTTATTCTGTATATTCTGTTAGTTCGCCAAAAAGCCTAGTCAAGTGATGTAACTCTGCATAAACGCGTTATATAGTGCAGACTAAGCACAGTTGTTCAATTTAGGGTTTAAAATGCCTATCTAGCCGAGATATAGTCTATTTAGCCTAAATATAGGCTATCTCGGCTATTCTTCTGCTAGTTTGAGAATATCCTAGTCAAGAGAGGTAACTCTGCATAAACGCGTTATATAGTGCAGACTGAGCACAAATGTTCAATTTAGGGTTTAAAATGCCTATCTAGCCTAGATATAGTCTATTTAGCCTAAATATAGGCTATCTCGGCTATTCTTCTGTTAGTTTGAGAAATATCCTAGTCAAGAGAGGTAACTCTGCGTAAACGCGTTATATAGTGCAGACTAAGCACAGTTGTTCAATTTAGGGTTTAAAATGCCTATCTAGCCTAGATATAGTCTATTTAGCCTAGATATAGTCTATTTAGCCTAAATATAGGCTATCTAGTCTATTTCTGTTAGTTTATTCTGTATATTCTGTTAGTTCGCCAAAAAGACTAGTCAAGTGATGTAACTCTGCATAAACGTGTTATATAGTGCAGACTAAGCACAGTTGTTCAATTTAGGGTTTAAAATGCCTATCTAGCCGAGATATAGTCTATTTAGCCTAGATATATTCTATGTAGCCTAAATATAGGCTATCTAGGCTATTTCTGTTAGTTTATTCTGTATATTCTGTTAGTTTGTCGAAAAGCCTGGTCAAGTGATGCAACTCTGCATAAACGCGTTATATAGTGCAGACTAAGCACAGTTGTTCAATTTAGGGTTTAAAATGCCTATCTAGCCTAGATATAGTCTATTTAGCTAAATATAGGCTATCTAGGCTATTCTTCTTCTAGTCTGAGAAATAGACTCTGTAACTCTGCGTAAACGCGTTATATAGTGCAGACTAAGCACAGTTGTTCAATTTAGGGTTTTAAATGCCTATCTAGCCTAGATATAATCTATTTAGCCTAGATATAGTCTATTTAGCCTAAATATAGGCTATCTAGGCTATTTCTGTTAGTTTATTCTGTATATTCTGTTAGTTTGCCAAAAAGCCTAGTCAAGTGATGTAACTCTGCATAAACGCGTTATATAGTGCAGACTAAGCACAGTTGTTCAATTTAGGGTTTAAAATGCCTATCTAGCCTAGATATAGTCTATTTAGCCTAAATATAGGTTATCTAGGCTATTCTTCTTCTAGTTTGAGAAAAGCCTAGTCAAGTGATGTAACTCTGCGTAAACGCGTTATATAGTGCAGACTAAGCACAGTTGTTCAATTTAGGATTTAAAATGCCTATCTAGAATAGATATAGTCTATTTAGCCTAGATATAGTCTATTTAGCCTAAATATAGGCTATTTAGGCTATTTCTGTTAGTTTATTCTGTATATTCTGTTAGTTTGCCAAAAAGCCTAGTCAAGTGATGTAACTCTGCATAAACGCGTTATATAGTGCAGACTAAGCACAGTTGTTCAATTTAGGATTTAAAATGCCTATCTAGAATAGATATAGTCTATTTAGCCTAGATATAGTCTATTTAGCCTAAATATAGGCTATTTAGGCTATTTCTGTTAGTTTATTCTGTATATTCTGTTAGTTTGCCAAAAAGCCTAGTCAAGTGATGTAACTCTGCATAAACGCGTTATATAGTGCAGACTAAGCACAGTTGTTCAATTTAGGGTTTAAAATGCCTATCTAGCATAGATATAGTCTATTTAGCCTAGATATAGTCTATTTAGCCTAAATATAGGCTATTTAGGCTATTTCTGTTAGTTTATTCTGTATATTCTGTTAGTTTGCCAAAAAGCCTAGTCAAGTGATGTAACTCTGCATAAACGCGTGCAGACAAAGCACAGTTGTTCAATTTAGGGTTTAAAATGCCTATCTAGCCTAGATATAGTCTATTTAGCCTAAATATAGGCTATCTAGGCTATTCTTCTTCTAGTTTGAGAAAAGCCTAGTCAAGTGATGTAACTCTGCGTAAACGCGTTATATAGTGCAGACTAAGCTCAGTTGTTCAATTTAGGGTTTAAATGCCTATCTAGCCTAGATATAGTCTATTTAGCCTAGATATAGTCTATTTAGCCTAAATATAGGCTATCTAGGCTATTCTTCTTCTAGTTTGAGAAAAGCCTAGTCAAGTGATGTAACTCTGCATAAACGCGTTATATAGTGCAGACTAAGCACAGTTGCTCAATTTAGGGTTTAAAATGCCTATCTAGCCGAGATATAGTCTATTTAGCCTAAATATAGGCTATCTCGGCTATTCTTCTGCTAGTTTGAGAAATATCCTAGTCAAGAGAGGTAACTCTGCATAAACGCGTTATATAGTGCAGACTAAGCACAAATGTTCAATTTAGGGTTTAAAATGCCTATCTAGCCTAGATATAGTCTATTTAGCCTAAATGTAGGCTATCTAGGCTATTCTTCTTCTAGTTTGAGAAATAGCCTAGTCAAGAGATGTAACTCTACGTAAACGCGTTATATAGTGCAGACTAAGCACAGTTGTTCAATTTAGGGTTTAAAATGCCTATCTAGCCTAGATATAGTCTATTTAGCCTAAATATAGACTATCTTATTAAATATATTCTTCTGCTAGTTTGAGAAATATCCTAGTCAAGAGAGGTAACTCTGCATAAACGCGTTATATAGTGCAGACTAAGCACAAATGTTCAATTTAGGGTTTAAAATGCCTATCTAGCAAGATATAGTCTATTTAGCCTAAATATAGGCTATCTAGGCTATTCTTCTTCTAGTTTGAGAAATAGCCTAGTCAAGTGATGTAACTCTGCGTAAACGCGTTATATAGTGCAGACTAAGCACAGTTGTTCAATTTAGGGTTTAAAATGCCTATCTAGCCGAGATATAGTTTATTTAGCCTAGATATAGTCTATTTAGCCTAAATATAGGCTATCTAGGCTATTTCTGTTAGTTTATTCTGTATATTCTGTTAGTTTGTCAAAAAGCCTGGTCAAGTGATGCAACTCTGCATAAACGCGTTATATAGTGCAGACTAAGCACAGTTGTTCAATTTAGGGTTTAAAATGCCTATCTAGCCTAGATATAATCTATTTAGCCTAGATATAGTCTATTTAGCCTAAATATAGGCTATCTAGGCTATTTCTGTTAGTTTATTCTGTATATTCTTCTAGTTTGAAGAAAAGCCTAGTCAAGTGATGTAACTCTGCGTAAACGCGTTATATACTGCAGACTAAGCACAGTTGTTCAATTTAGGGTTTAAAATGCCTATCTAGCATAGATATAGTCTATTTAGCCTAGATATAGTCTATTTAGCCTAAATATAGGCTATTTAGGCTATTTCTGTTAGTTTATTCTGTATATTCTGTTAGTTTGCCAAAAAGCCTAGTCAAGTGATGTAACTCTGCATAAACGCGTTATATAGTGCAGACTAAGCACAAATGTTCAATTTAGGGTTTAAAATGCCTATCTAGCCTAGATATACTCCATTTAGCCTAAATATAGGCTATCTAGTCTATTTCTGTTAGTTTATTCTGTATATTCTGTTAGTTCGCCAAAAAGCCTAGTCAAGTGATGTAACTCTGCATAAACGCGTTATATAGTGCAGACTAAGCACAGTTGTTCAATTTAGGGTTTAAAATGCCTATCTAGCCGAGATATAGTCTATTTAGCCTAAATATAGGCTATCTCGGCTATTCTTCTGCTAGTTTGAGAAATATCCTAGTCAAGAGAGGTAACTCTGCATAAACGCGTTATATAGTGCAGACTGAGCACAAATGTTCAATTTAGGGTTTAAAATGCCTATCTAGCCTAGATATAGTCTATTTAGCCTAAATATAGGCTATCTCGGCTATTCTTCTGTTAGTTTGAGAAATATCCTAGTCAAGAGAGGTAACTCTGCGTAAACGCGTTATATAGTGCAGACTAAGCACAGTTGTTCAATTTAGGGTTTAAAATGCCTATCTAGCCTAGATATAGTCTATTTAGCCTAGATATAGTCTATTTAGCCTAAATATAGGCTATCTAGTCTATTTCTGTTAGTTTATTCTGTATATTCTGTTAGTTCGCCAAAAAGACTAGTCAAGTGATGTAACTCTGCATAAACGTGTTATATAGTGCAGACTAAGCACAGTTGTTCAATTTAGGGTTTAAAATGCCTATCTAGCCGAGATATAGTCTATTTAGCCTAGATATATTCTATTTAGCCTAAATATAGGCTATCTAGGCTATTTCTGTTAGTTTATTCTGTATATTCTGTTAGTTTGTCGAAAAGCCTGGTCAAGTGATGCAACTCTGCATAAACGCGTTATATAGTGCAGACTAAGCACAGTTGTTCAATTTAGGGTTTAAAATGCCTATCTAGCCTAGATATAGTCTATTTAGCCTAAATATAGGCTATCTAGGCTATTCTTCTTCTAGTCTGAGAAATAGACTCTGTAACTCTGCGTAAACGCGTTATATAGTGCAGACTAAGCACAGTTGTTCAATTTAGGGTTTTAAATGCCTATCTAGCCTAGATATAATCTATTTAGCCTAGATATAGTCTATTTAGCCTAAATATAGGCTATCTAGGCTATTTCTGTTAGTTTATTCTGTATATTCTGTTAGTTTGCCAAAAAGCCTAGTCAAGTGATGTAACTCTGCATAAACGCGTTATATAGTGCAGACTAAGCACAGTTGTTCAATTTAGGGTTTAAAATGCCTATCTAGCCTAGATATAGTCTATTTAGCCTAAATATAGGTTATCTAGGCTATTCTTCTTCTAGTTTGAGAAAAGCCTAGTCAAATGATGTAACTCTGCGTAAACGCGTTATATAGTGCAGACTAAGCACAGTTGTTCAATTTAGGATTTAAAATGCCTATCTAGAATAGATATAGTCTATTTAGCCTAGATATAGTCTATTTAGCCTAAATATAGGCTATTTAGGCTATTTCTGTTAGTTTATTCTGTATATTCTGTTAGTTTGCCAAAAAGCCTAGTCAAGTGATGTAACTCTGCATAAACGCGTTATATAGTGCAGACTAAGCACAAATGTTCAATTTAGGGTTTAAAATGCCTATCTAGCCTAGATATACTCTATTTAGCCTAAATATAGGCTATCTAGTCTATTTCTGTTAGTTTATTCTGTATATTCTGTTAGTTCGCCAAAAAGCCTAGTCAAGTGATGTAACTCTGCATAAACGCGTTATATAGTGCAGACTAAGCACAGTTGTTCAATTTAGGGTTTAAAATGCCTATCTAGCCTAGATATAGTCTATTTAGCCTAAATATAGGCTATCTCGGCTATTCTTCTGCTAGTTTGAGAAATATCCTAGTCAAGAGAGGTAACTCTGCATAAACGCGTTATATAGTGCAGACAAAGCACAAATGTTCAATTTAGGGTTTAAAATGCCTATCTAGCCTAGATATAGTCTATTTAGCCTAAATATAGGCTATCTAGGCTATTCTTCTTCTAGTTTGAGAAATAGCCTAGTCAAGTGATGTAACTCTGCGTAAACGCGTTATATAGTGCAGACTAAGCTCAGTTGTTCAATTTAGGGTTTAAAATGCCTATCTAGCCTAGATATAGTCTATTTAGCCTAGATATAGTCTATTTAGCCTAAATATAGGCTATCTAGTCTATTTCTGTTAGTTTATTCTGTATATTCTGTTAGTTTGCCAAAAAGCCTAGTCAAGTGATGTAACTCTGCATAAACGCGTTATATAGTGCAGACTAAGCACAGTTGCTCAATTTAGGGTTTAAAATGCCTATCTAGCCGAGATATAGTCTATTTAGCCTAAATATAGGCTATCTCGGCTATTCTTCTGCTAGTTTGAGAAATATCCTAGTCAAGAGAGGTAACTCTGCATAAACGCGTTATATAGTGCAGACTAAGCACAAATGTTCAATTTAGGGTTTAAAATGCCTATCTAGCCTAGATATAGTCTATTTAGCCTAAATGTAGGCTATCTAGGCTATTCTTCTTCTAGTTTGAGAAATAGCCTAGTCAAGAGATGTAACTCTGCGTAAACGCGTTATATAGTGCAGACTAAGCACAGTTGTTCAATTTAGGGTTTAAAATGCCTATCTAGCCTAGATATAGTCTATTTAGCCTAAATATAGACTATCTTATTAAATATATTCTTCTGCTAGTTTGAGAAATATCCTAGTCAAGAGAGGTAACTCTGCATAAACGCGTTATATAGTGCAGACTAAGCACAAATGTTCAATTTAGGGTTTAAAATGCCTATCTAGCAAGATATAGTCTATTTAGCCTAAATATAGGCTATCTAGGCTATTCTTCTTCTAGTTTGAGAAATAGCCTAGTCAAGTGATGTAACTCTGCGTAAACGCGTTATATAGTGCAGACTAAGCACAGTTGTTCAATTTAGGGTTTAAAATGCCTATCTAGCCTAGATATAGTCTATTTAGCCTAGATATAGTCTATTTAGCCTAAATATAGGCTATCTAGTCTATTTCTGTTAGTTTATTCTGTATATTCTGTTAGTTCGCCAAAAAGACTAGTCAAGTGATGTAACTCTGCATAAACGTGTTATATAGTGCAGACTAAGCACAGTTGTTCAATTTAGGGTTTAAAATGCCTATCTAGCCGAGATATAGTCTATTTAGCCTAGATATAGTCTATTTAGCCTAAATATAGGCTATCTAGGCTATTTCTGTTAGTTTATTCTGTATATTCTGTTAGTTTGTCAAAAAGCCTGGTCAAGTGATGCAACCCTGCATAAACGCGTTATATAGTGCAGACTAAGCACAGTTGTTCAATTTAGGGTTTAAAATGCCTATCTAGCCTAGATATAATCTATTTAGCCTAGATATAGTCTATTTAGCCTAAATATAGGCTATCTAGGCTATTTCTGTTAGTTTTTTCTGTATATTCTTCTAGTTTGAGAAAAGCCTAGTCAAGTGATGTAACTCTGCGTAAACGCGTTATATAGTGCAGACTAAGCACAGTTGTTCAATTTAGGGTTTAAAATGCCTATCTAGCATAGATATAGTCTATTTAGCCTAGATATAGTCTATTTAGCCTAAATATAGGCTATTTAGGCTATTTCTGTTAGTTTATTCTGTATATTCTGTTAGTTTGCCAAAAAGCCTAGTCAAGTGATGTAACTCTGCATAAACGCGTTATATAGTGCAGACTAAGCACAGTTGTTCAATTTAGGGTTTAAAATGCCTATCTAGCCGAGATATAGTCTATTTAGCCTAAATATAGGCTATCTCGGCTATTCTTCTGCTAGTTTGAGAAATATCCTAGTCAAGAGAGGTAACTCTGCATAAACGCGTTATATAGTGCAGACTGAGCACAAATGTTCAATTTAGGGTTTAAAATGCCTATCTAGCCTAGATATAGTCTATTTAGCCTAAATATAGGCTATCTCGGCTATTCTTCTGTTAGTTTGAGAAATATCCTAGTCAAGAGAGGTAACTCTGCGTAAACGCGTTATATAGTGCAGACTAAGCACAGTTGTTCAATTTAGGGTTTAAAATGCCTATCTAGCCTAGATATAGTCTATTTAGCCTAGATATAGTCTATTTAGCCTAAATATAGGCTATCTAGTCTATTTCTGTTAGTTTATTCTGTATATTCTGTTAGTTCGCCAAAAAGACTAGTCAAGTGATGTAACTCTGCATAAACGTGTTATATAGTGCAGACTAAGCACAGTTGTTCAATTTAGGGTTTAAAATGCCTATCTAGCCTAGATATAGTCTATTTAGCCTAAATATAGGCTATCTAGGCTATTCTTCTTCTAGTCTGAGAAATAGACTCTGTAACTCTGCGTAAACGCGTTATATAGTGCAGACTAAGCACAGTTGTTCAATTTAGGGTTTAAAATGCCTATCTAGCCTAGATATAATCTATTTAGCCTAGATATAGTCTATTTAGCCTAAATATAGGCTATCTAGGCTATTTCTGTTAGTTTATTCTGTATATTCTGTTAGTTTGCCAAAAAGCCTAGTCAAGTGATGTAACTCTGCATAAACGCGTTATATAGTGCAGACTAAGCACAGTTGTTCAATTTAGGGTTTAAAATGCCTATCTAGCCTAGATATAGTCTATTTAGCCTAAATATAGGTTATCTAGGCTATTCTTCTTCTAGTTTGAGAAAAGCCTAGTCAAGTGATGTAACTCTGCGTAAACGCGTTATATAGTGCAGACTAAGCACAGTTGTTCAATTTAGGATTTAAAATGCCTATCTAGAATAGATATAGTCTATTTAGCCTAGATATAGTCTATTTAGCCTAAATATAGGCTATTTAGGCTATTTCTGTTAGTTTATTCTGTATATTCTGTTACTTTGCCAAAAAGCCTAGTCAAGTGATGTAACTCTGCATAAACGCGTTATATAGTGCAGACTAAGCACAAATGTTCAATTTAGGGTTTAAAATGCCTATCTAGCCTAGATATACTCTATTTAGCCTAAATATAGGCTATCTAGTCTATTTCTGTTAGTTCATTCTGTATATTCTGTTAGTTCGCCAAAAAGCCTAGTCAAGTGATGTAACTCTGCATAAACGCGTTATATAGTGCAGACTAAGCACAGTTGTTCAATTTAGGGTTTAAAATGTCTATCTAGCCTAGATATAGTCTATTTAGCCTAAATATAGGCTATCTCGGCTATTCTTCTGCTAGTTTGAGAAATATCCTAGTCAAGAGAGGTAACTCTGCATAAACGCGTTATATAGTGCAGACAAAGCACAAATGTTCAATTTAGGGTTTAAAATGCCTATCTAGCCTAGATATAGTCTATTTAGCCTAAATATAGGCTATCTAGGCTATTCTTCTTCTAGTTTGAGAAATAGCCTAGTCAAGTGATGTAACTCTGCGTAAACGCGTTATATAGTGCAGACTAAGCTCAGTTCAATTTAGGGTTTAAAATGCCTATCTAGCCTAGATATAGTCTATTTAGCCTAGATATAGTCTATTTAGCCTAAATATAGGCTATCTAGTCTATTTCTGTTAGTTTATTCTGTATATTCTGTTAGTTCGCCAAAAAGATTAGTCAAGTGATGTAACTCTGCATAAACGTGTTATATAGTGCAGACTAAGCACAGTTGTTCAATTTAGGGTTTAAAATGCCTATCTAGCCGAGATATAGTCTATTTAGCCTAAATATAGGTTATCTAGGCTATTCTTCATTTAGTTTGCCAAATAGCCTAGTAGAGTGATGTAACTCTGCATAAACGCGTTATATAGTGCAGACTAAGCACAGTTGTTCAATTTAGGGTTTAAAATGCCTATCTAGCCTAGATATAGTCTATTTAGCCTAGATATAGTCTATTTAGCCTAAATATAGTCTATCTAGTCTATTTCTGTTAGTTTATTTTGTATATTCTGTTAGTTTGCCAAATAGCCTAGCCAAGTGATGTAACTCTGCATAAACGCGTTATATAGTGCAGACTAAGCACAGTTGTACAATTTAGGGTTTAAAATGCCTATCTAGCCTAGCTATAGTCTATTTAGCCTAGATATAGTCTATTTAGCCTAAATATAGGCTATCTAGTCTATTTCTGTTAGTTTATTCTGTATATTCTGTTAGTTCGCCAAAAAGACTAGTCAAGTGATGTAACTCTGCATAAACGTGTTATATAGTGCAGACTAAGCACAGTTGTTCAATTTAGTGTTTAAAATGCCTATCTATCCTAGATATAGTCTATTTAGCCTAGATATAGTCTATTTAGCCTAAATATAGGCTATCTAGGCTATTTCTGTTAGTTTATTCTGTATATTCTGTTAGTTTGTCAAAAAGCCTGGTCAAGTGATGCAACTCTGCATAAACGCGTTATATAGTACAGACTAAGCACAGTTGTTCAATTTAGGGTTTAAAATGCCTATCTAGCCTAGATATAGTCTATTTAGCCTAGATATAGTCTATTTAGCCTAAATATAGGCTATCTAGGCTATTCTTCTTCTAGTTTGAGAAATAGCCGAGTCAAGTGATGTAACTCTGCGTAAACGCGTTATATAGTGCAGACTAAGCACAGTTGTTCAATTTAGGATTTAAAATGCCTATCTAGCCTAGATATATTCTATTTAGCCTAGATATAGTCTATTTAGCCTAAATATAGTCTATCTAGTCTATTTCTGTTAGTTTATTTTGTATATTCTGTTAGTTTGCCAAATAGCCTAGTCAAGTGATGTAACTCTGCATAAACGCGTTATATAGTGCAGACTAAGCACAGTTGTTCAATTTAGGGTTTAAAATGCCTATCTAGCCTAGATATAGTCTATTTAGCCTAAATATAGGCTATCTCGGCTATTCTTCTGCTAGTTTGAGAAATATCCTAGTCAAGAGAGGTAACTCTGCATAAACGCGTTATATAGTGCAGACTAAGCACAAATGTTCAATTTAGGGTTTAAAATGCCTATCTAGCCTAGATATAGTCTATTTAGCCTAAATATAGGCTATCTAGGCTATTCTTCTTCTAGTTTGAGAAATAGCCTAGTGAAGTGATGTAACTCTGCGTAAACGCGTTATATAGTGCAGACTAAGCACAGTTGTTCAATTTAGGGTTTAAAATGCCTATCTAGCCTAGATATAGTCTATTTAGCCTAGATATAGTCTATTTAGCCTAAATATAGGCTATCTAGTCTATTTCTGTTAGTTTATTCTGTATATTCTGTTAGTTTGCCAAAAAGCCTAGTCAAGTGATGTAACTCTGCATAAACGCGTTATATAGTGCAGACTAAGCACAGTTGTTCAATTTAGGGTTTAAAATGCCTATCTAGCCGAGATATAGTCTATTTAGCCTAAATATAGGCTATCTCGGCTATTCTTCTGCTAGTTTGAGAAATATCCTAGTCAAGAGAGGTAACTCTGCATAAACGCGTTATATAGTGCAGACTAAGCACAAATGTTCAATTTAGGGTTTAAAATGCCTATCTAGCCTAGATATAGTCTATTTAGCCTAAATGTAGGCTATCTAGGCTATTCTTCTTCTAGTTTGAGAAATATCCTAGTCAAGAGAGGTAACTCTGCGTAAACGCGTTATATAGTGCAGACTAAGCACAGTTGTTCAATTTAGGGTTTAAAATGCCTATCTAGCCTAGATATAGTCTATTTAGCCTAAATATAGACTATCTCGGCTATTCTTCTGCTAGTTTGAGAAATATCCTAGTCAAGAGAGGTAACTCTGCATAAACGCGTTATATAGTGCAGACTAAGCACAAATGTTCAATTTAGGGTTTAAAATGCCTATCTAGCCTAGATATACTCCATTTAGCCTAAATATAGGCTATCTAGTCTATTTCTGTTAGTTTATTCTGTATATTCTGTTAGTTCGCCAAAAAGCCTAGTCAAGTGATGTAACTCTGCATAAACGCGTTATATAGTGCAGACTAAGCACAGTTGTTCAATTTAGGATTTAAAATGCCTATCTAGCCTAGATATATTCTATTTAGCCTAGATATAGTCTATTTAGCCTAAATATAGTCTATCTAGTCTATTTCTGTTAGTTTATTTTGTATATTCTGTTAGTTTGCCAAATAGCCTAGCCAAGTGATGTAACTCTGCATAAACGCGTTATATAGTGCAGACTAAGCACAGTTGTTCAATTTAGGGTTTAAAATGCCTATCTAGCCTAGATATAGTCTATTTAGCCTAAATATAGGCTATCTCGGCTATTCTTCTGCTAGTTTGAGAAATATCCTAGTCAAGAGAGGTAACTCTGCATAAACGCGTTATATAGTGCAGACTGAGCACAAATGTTCAATTTAGGGTTTAAAATGCCTATCTAGCCTAGATATAGTCTATTTAGCCTAAATATAGGCTATCTCGGCTATTCTTCTGTTAGTTTGAGAAATATCCTAGTCAAGAGAGGTAACTCTGCGTAAACGCGTTATATAGTGCAGACTAAGCACAAATGTTCAATTTAGGGTTTAAAATGCCTATCTAGCCGAGATATAGTCTATTTAGGCTAAATATAGGCTATCTCGGCTATTCTTCTGCTAGTTTGAGAAATATCCTAGTCAAGAGAGGTAACTCTGCATAAACGCGTTATATAGTGCAGACTAAGCACAAATGTTCAATTTAGGGTTTAAAATGCCTATCTAGCCTAGATATAATCTATTTAGCCTAGATATAGTCTATTTAGCCTAAATATAGGCTATCTAGGCTATTCTTCTTCTAGTCTGAGAAATAGACTCTGTAACTCTGCGTAAACGCGTTATATAGTGCAGACTAAGCACAGTTGTTCAATTTAGGGTTTAAAATGCCTATCTAGCCTAGATATAATCTATTTAGCCTAGATATAGTCTATTTAGCCTAAATATAGGCTATCTAGGCTATTTCTGTTAGTTTATTCTGTATATTCTGTTAGTTTGCCAAAAAGCCTAGTCAAGTGATGTAACTCTGCATAAACGCGTTATATAGTGCAGACTAAGCACAGTTGTTCAATTTAGGGTTTAAAATGCCTATCTAGCCTAGATATAGTCTATTTAGCCTAAATATAGGTTATCTAGGCTATTCTTCTTCTAGTTTGAGAAAAGCCTAGTCAAGTGATGTAACTCTGCGTAAACGCGTTATATAGTGCAGACTAAGCACAGTTGTTCAATTTAGGATTTAAAATGCCTATCTAGAATAGATATAGTCTATTTAGCCTAGATATAGTCTATTTAGCCTAAATATAGGCTATTTAGGCTATTTCTGTTAGTTTATTCTGTATATTCTGTTAGTTTGCCAAAAAGCCTAGTCAAGTGATGTAACTCTGCATAAACGCGTTATATAGTGCAGACTAAGCACAAATGTTCAATTTAGGGTTTAAAATGCCTATCTAGCCTAGATATACTCTATTTAGCCTAAATATAGGCTATCTAGTCTATTTCTGTTAGTTTATTCTGTATATTCTGTTAGTTCGCCAAAAAGCCTAGTCAAGTGATGTAACTCTGCATAAACGCGTTATATAGTGCAGACTAAGCACAGTTGTTCAATTTAGGGTTTAAAATGCCTATCTAGCCTAGATATAGTCTATTTAGCCTAAATATAGGCTATCTCGGCTATTCTTCTGCTAGTTTGAGAAATATCCTAGTCAAGAGAGGTAACTCTGCATAAACGCGTTATATAGTGCAGACAAAGCACAAATGTTCAATTTAGGGTTTAAAATGCCTATCTACCCTAGATATAGTCTATTTAGCCTAAATATAGGCTATCTAGGCTATTCTTCTTCTAGTTTGAGAAATAGCCTAATCAAGTGATGTAACTCTGCGTAAACGCGTTATATAGAGCAGACTAAGCACAGTTGTTCAATTTAGGGTTGAAACAGCCTGTCTAGCCTAGATATAGTCTATTTATCCTAGATATAGTCTATTTAGCCTAAATATAGGCTATCTAGGCTATTTCTGTTAGTTTATTCTGTATATTCTGTTAGTTTGCCAAAAAGCCTAGTCAAGTGATGTAACTCTGCATAAACGCGTTATATAGTGCAGACTAAGCACAGTTGCTCAATTTAGGGTTTAAAATGCCTATCTAGCCGATATATAGTCTATTTAGCCTAAATATAGGCTATCTCGGCTATTCTTCTGCTAGTTTGAGAAATATCCTAGTCAAGTGAGTTAACTTTGCATAAACGCGTTATATAGTGCAGACTAAGCACAAATGTTCAATTTAGGGTTTAAAATGCCTATCTAGCCTAGATATAGTCTATTTAGCCTAAATATAGGCTATCTAGGCTATTCTTCTGTTAGTTTGAGAAATAGCCTAATCAAGTGATGTAACTCTGCGTAAACGCGTTATATAGTGCAGACTAAGCACAGTTGTTCAATTTAGGGATTAAAATGCCTATCTAGCCTAGATATAGTCTATTTAGCCTAGATATAGTCTATTTACCCTAAATATAGTCTATCTAGGCTATTTCTGTTAGTTTATTCTGTATATTGTGTTAGTTTGCCAAAAAGCCTAGTCAAGTGATGTAACTCTGCATAAACGCGTTATATAGTGCAGACTAAGCACAAATGTTCAATTTAGGGTTTAAAATGCCTATCTAGCCTAGATATAGTCTATTTAGCCTAAATATAGGCTATCTAGGCTATTCTTCTTCTAGTTTTAGAAATAGCCTATTCAAGTGATGTAACTCTGCGTAAACGCGTTATATAGTGCAGACTAAGCACAGTTGTTCAATTTAGAGTTTAAAATGCTTATCTAGCCTAGATATAGTCTATTTAGCCTAGATATAATCTATTTAGACTAAATATAGGCTATCTAGGCTATTTCTGTTAGTTTATTCTGTATATTCTGTTAGTTTGCTAAAAAGCGTATTCAAGTGATGTAACTCTGCATAAACGCGTTATATAGTGCAGACTAAGCACAGTTGTTCAATTTAGAGTTTAAATTGCCTATCTAGCCTAGATATAGTCTATTTAGCCTAAATATAGGCTATCTAGGCTATTCTTCTGTTAGTTTGAGAAATAGCGTAATCAAGTGATGTAACTCTGCGTAAACGCGTTATATAGTGCAGACTAAGCACAGTTGTTAATTTAGAGTTTAAATTGCCTATCTAGCCTAGATATAGTCTATTTAGCCTAAATATAGGCTATCTCGGCTATTCTTTTGCTAGTTTGAGAAATATCCTAGTCAAGTGAGTTAACTCTGCATAAACGCGTTATATAGCGCAGACTAAGAACAAATGTTCAATTTAGGTTTTAAAATGCCTATCTAGCCGAGATATAGTCTATTTAGCCTAAATATAGGCTATCTCGGCTATTCTTTTGCTAGTTTGAGAAATATCCTAGTCAAGTGAGTTAACTCTGCATAAACGCGTTATATAGCGCAGACTAAGCACAAATGTTCAATTTAGGTTTTAAAATGCCTATCTATCCTAGATATAGTCTATTTAGCCTAGATATAGTCTATTTAGCCTAAATATAGGCTATCTAGGCTATTTCTGTTAGTTTATTCTGTATATTCTGTTAGTTTGGCAAAAAACCTGGTCAAGTGATGTAACTCTGCATAAACGTGTTATATAGTGCAGACTATGCACAGTTGTTCAATTTAGGGATTAAAATACCTATCTAGCCTAGATATAGTCTATTTAGCCTAAATATAGGCTATCTAGGCTATTCTTCTTCTAGTTTGAGAAATAGCCTAGTCAAGTGATGTAACTGTGCGTAAACGCGTTATATAGTGCAGACTAAGCACAGTTGTTCAGTTTAGGGTTTAAAATGCCTATCTAGCATAGATATAGTCTATTTAGCCTAGATATAGTCTATTTAGCCTAAATATAGTCTATCTAGTCTATTTCTGTTAGTTTATTTTGTATATTCTGTTAGTTTGGCAAATAGCCTAGTCAAGTGATGTAACTCTGCATAAACGCGTTATATAGTGCAGACTAAGCACAGTTGTTCAATTTAGGGTTGAAACAGCCTGCCTTGCCTAGATATAGTCTATTTAGCCTAGATATAGTCTATTTAGCCTAGATATAGTGTATTTAGCCTAAATATAGACTAACTAGGCTATTTCTGTTAGTTTATTCTGTATATTGTGTTAGTTTGCCAAAAAGCCTAGTCAAGTGATGTAACTCTGCATAAACGCGTTATATAGTGGAGACTAAGCACAAATGTTCAATTTAGGGTTTAAAATGCCTATCTAGCTTAGATATAGTCTATTTAGCCTAAATATACGCTATCTAGGCTATTCTTCTTCTAGTTTGAAAAATAGCCTAGTCAGGTGATGTAACTCTGCGTAAACGCGTTATATAGTGCAGAATAAGCACAGTTGTTCAATTTAGAGTTTAAAATGCCTATCTAGCCTAGATATAGTCTATTTAGCCTAGATATAATCGATTTAGCCTAAATGTAGGCTATCTAGGCTATTTCTGTTAGTTTATTCTGTATATTCTGTTAGTTTGCCAAAAAGCCTATTCAAGTGATGTAACTCTGCATAAACGCGTTATATAGTGCAGACTAAGCACAGTTGTTCAATTTAGAGTTTAAAATGCCTATCTAGCCGAGATATAGTCTATTTAGTCTAAATATAGGCTATCTAGGTTATTCTTCTGTTAGTTTGAGAAATAGCCTAGTCAAGTGATGTAACTCTGCATAAACGCGTTATATAGTGCAGACTAAGCACAGTTGCTCAATTTAGGGTTTAAAATGCCTATCTAGTCGAGATATAGTCTATTTAGCCTAAATATAGGCTATCTCGGCTATTCTTCTGCTAGTTTGAGAAATATCCCAGTCAAGCGAGTTAACTCTGCATAATCGCGTTATATAGTGCAGACTAAGCACAAATGTTCAATTTAGGGTTTAAAATGCCTATCTAGCCTAGATATAGTCTATTTAGCCTAAATATAGGCTATCTAGGCTATTTTTCTGTTAGTTTGAGAAATAGCCTAATCAAGTTATGTAACTCTTCGTAAACGCGTTATATAGTGCAGACTAAGCACAGTTGTTCAATTTAGGGATTAAAATGCCTGTCTAGCCTAGATATAGCCTATTTAGCCTAGATATAGTCTATTTAGCCTAAATATAGGCTATCTAGGCTATTTCTGTTAGTTTATTCTGTATATTCTGTTAGTTTGGCAAAAAACCTGGTCAAGTGATGTAACTCTGCATAAACGTGTTATATAGTGCAGACTATGCACAGTTGTTCAATTTAGGGATTAAAATGCCTATCTAGCCTAGATATAGTCTATTTAGCCTAGATATAGTCTATTTAGCCTAAATATAGGCTATCTAGGCTATTTCTGTTAGTTTATTCTGTATATTGTGTTAGTTTGCCAAAAAGCCTAGTCAAGTGATGTAACTCTGCATAAACGCGTTATATAGTGCAGACTAAGCACAAATGTTCAATTTAGGGTTTAAAATGCCTATCTAGCCTAGATATAGTCTATTTAGCCTAAATATACGCTATCTAGGCTATTCTTCTTCTAGTTTGAAAAATAGCCTAGTCAGGTGATGTAACTCTGCGTAAACGCGTTATATAGTGCAGAATAAGCACAGTTGTTCAATTTAGAGTTTAAAATGCCTATCTAGCCTAGATATAGTCTATTTAGCCTAGATATAATCGATTTAGCCTAAATGTAGGCTATCTAGGCTATTTCTGTTAGTTTATTCTGTATATTCTGTTAGTTTGCCAAAAAGCCTATTCAAGTGATGTAACTCTGCATAAACGCGTTATATAGTGCAGACTAAGCACAGTTGTTCAATTTAGAGTTTAAAATGCCTATGTAGCCGAGATATAGTCTATTTAGTCTAAATATAGGCTATCTAGGTTATTCTTCTGTTAGTTTGAGAAATAGCCTAGTCAAGTGATGTAACTCTGCATAAACGCGTTATATAGTGCAGACTAAGCACAGTTGCTCAATTTAGGGTTTAAAATGCCTATCTAGTCGAGATATAGTCTATTTAGCCTAAATATAGGCTATCTCGGCTATTCTTCGCTAGTTTGAGAAATATCCCAGTCAAGCGAGTTAACTCTGCATAATCGCGTTATATAGTGCAGACTAAGCACAAATGTTCAAATTAGGGTTTAAAATGCCTATCTAGCCTAGATATAGTCTATTTAGCCTAAATATAGGCTATCTAGGCTATTTTTCTGTTAGTTTGAGAAACAGCCTAATCAAGTTATGTAACTCTTCGTAAACGCGTTATATAGTGCAGACTAAGCACAGTTGTTCAATTTAGGGATTAAAATGCCTGTCTAGCCTAGATATAGCCTATTTAGCCTAGATATTGTCTATTTAGCCTAAATATAGGCTATCTAGGCTATTTCTGTTAGTTTATTCTGTATATTGTGTTAGTTTGCCAAAAAGCCTAGTCAAGTGATGTAACTCTGCATAAACGCGTTATATAGTGCAGACTAAGCACAAATGTTCAATTTAGGGTTTAAAATGCCTATCTAGCCGAGATATAGTCTATTTAGCCTAAATATAGGCTATCTAGGCTATTCTTCTTCTAGTTTGAGAAATAGCCTAATCAAGTGATGTAACTCTGCGTAAACGCGTTATATAGAGCAGACTAAGCACCGTTGTTCAATTTAGGGTTGAAACAGCCTGTCTAGCCTAGATATAGTCTATTTATCCTAGATATAGTCTATTTAGCCTAAATATAGGCTATCTAGGCTATTTCTGTTAGTTTATTCTGTATATTCTGTTAGTTTGCCAAAAAGCCTAGTCAAGTGATGTAACTCTGCATAAACGCGTTATATAGTGCAGACTAAGCACAGTTGTTCAATTTAGAGTTTAAATTGCCTATCTAGCCTAGATATAGTCTATTTAGCCTAAATATAGGCTATCTAGGCTATTCTTCTGTTAGTTTGAGAAATAGCGTAATCAAGTGATGTAACTCTGCGTAAACGCGTTATATAGTGCAGACTAAGCACAGTTGTTCAGTTTAGAGTTTAAATTGCCTATCTAGCCTAGATATAGTCTATTTAGCCTAAATATAGGCTATCTCGGCTATTCTTTTGCTAGTTTGAGAAATATCCTAGTCAAGTGAGTTAACTCTGCATAAACGCGTTATATAGCGCAGACTAAGAACAAATGTTCAATTTAGGTTTTAAAATGCCTATCTAGCCGAGATATAGTCTATTTAGCCTAAATATAGGCTATCTCGGCTATTCTTTTGCTAGTTTGAGAAATATCCTAGTCAAGTGAGTTAACTCTGCATAAACGCGTTATATAGCGCAGACTAAGCACAAATGTTCAATTTAGGTTTTAAAATGCCTATCTATCCTAGATATAGTCTATTTAGCCTAAATATAGGCTATCTAGGCTATTTCTGTTAGTTTATTCTGTATATTCTGTTAGTTTGGCAAAAAACGTTGTCAAGTGATGTAACTCTGCATAAACGTGTTATATAGTGCAGACTATGCACAGTTGTTCAATTTAGGGATTAAAATGCCTATCTAGCCTAGATATAGTCTATTTAGCCTAGATATAGTCTATTTAGCCTAAATATAGGCTATCTAGGCTATTTCTGTTAGTTTATTCTGTATATTGTGTTAGTTTGCCAAAAAGCCTAGTCAAGTGATGTAACTCTGCATAAACGCGTTATATAGTGCAGACTAAGCACAAATGTTCAATTTAGGGTTTAAAATGCCTATCTAGCCTAGATATAGTCTATTTAGCCTAAATATACGCTATCTAGGCTATTCTTCTTCTAGTTTGAAAAATAGCCTAGTCAGGTGATGTAACTCTGCGTAAACGCGTTATATAGTGCAGAATAAGCACAGTTGTTCAATTTAGAGTTTAAAATGCCTATCTAGCCTAGATATAGTCTATTTAGCCTAGATATAATCGATTTAGCCTAAATGTAGGCTATCTAGGCTATTTCTGTTAGTTTATTCTGTATATTCTGTTAGTTTGCCAAAAAGCCTATTCAAGTGATGTAACTCTGCATAAACGCGTTATATAGTGCAGAGTAAGCACAGTTGTTCAATTTAGAGTTTAAAATGCCTATCTAGCCGAGATATAGTCTATTTAGTCTAAATATAGGCTATCTAGGTTATTCTTCTGTTAGTTTGAGAAATAGCCTAGTCAAGTGATGTAACTCTGCATAAACGCGTTATATAGTGCAGACTAAGCACAGTTGCTCAATTTAGGGTTTAAAATGCCTATCTAGTCGAGATATAGTCTATTTAGCCTAAATATAGGCTATCTCGGCTATTCTTCTGCTAGTTTGAGAAATATCCCAGTCAAGCGAGTTAACTCTGCATAATCGCGTTATATAGTGCAGACTAAGCACAAATGTTCAATTTAGGGTTTAAAATGCCTATCTAGCCTAGATATAGTCTATTTAGCCTAAATATAGGCTATCTAGGCTATTCTTCTGTTAGTTTGAGAAATAGCCTAATCAAGTTATGTAACTCTTCGTAAACGCGTTATATAGTGCAGACTAAGCACAGTTGTTCAATTTAGGGATTAAAATGCCTGTCTAGCCTAGATATAGCCTATTTAGCCTAAATATAGTCTATTTAGCCTAAATATAGGCTATCTAGGCTATTTCTGTTAGTTTATTCTGTATATTGTGTTAGTTTGCCAAAAAGCCTAGTCAAGTGATGTAACTCTGCATAAACGCGTTATATAGTGCAGACTAAGCACAAATGTTCAATTTAGGGTTTAAAATGCCTATCTACCCTAGATATAGTCTATTTAGCCTAAATATAGGCTATCTAGGCTATTTCTGTTAGTTTATTCTGTATATTCTGTTAGTTTGGCAAAAAACCTGGTCAAGTGATGTAACTCTGCATAAACGTGTTATATAGTGCAGACTATGCACAGTTGTTCAATTTAGGGATTAAAATACCTATCTAGCCTAGATATAGTCTATTTAGCCTAAATATAGGCTATCTAGGCTATTCTTCTTCTAGTTTGAGAAATAGCCTAGTCAAGTGATGTAACTGTGCGTAAACGCGTTATATAGTGCAGACTAAGCACAGTTGTTCAATTTAGGGTTTAAAATGCCTATCTAGCATAGATATAGTCTATTTAGCCTAGATATAGTCTATTTAGCCTAAATATAGTCTATCTAGTCTATTTCTGTTAGTTTATTTTGTATATTCTGTTAGTTTGGCAAATAGCCTAGTCAAGTGATGTAACTCTGCATAAACGCGTTATATAGTGCAGACTAAGCACAGTTGTTCAATTTAGGGTTGAAACAGCCTGCCTTGCCTAGATATAGTCTATTTAGCCTAGATATAGTCTATTTAGCCTAGATATAGTGTATTTAGCCTAAATATAGACTAACTAGGCTATTTCTGTTAGTTTATTCTGTATATTGTGTTAGTTTGCCAAAAAGCCTAGTCAAGTGATGTAACTCTGCATAAACGCGTTATATAGTGGAGACTAAGCACAAATGTTCAATTTAGGGTTTAAAATGCCTATCTAGCTTAGATATAGTCTATTTAGCCTAAATATACGCTATCTAGGCTATTCTTCTTCTAGTTTGAAAAATAGCCTAGTCAGGTGATGTAACTCTGCGTAAACGCGTTATATAGTGCAGAATAAGCACAGTTGTTCAATTTAGAGTTTAAAATGCCTATCTAGCCTAGATATAGTCTATTTAGCCTAGATATAATCGATTTAGCCTAAATATAGGCTATCTAGGCTATTCTTCTGTTAGTTTGAGAAATAGCCTAATCAAGTGATGTAACTCTGCGTAAACGCGTTATATAGTGCAGACTAAGCACAGTTGTTCAATTTAGGGATTAAAATGCCTATCTAGCCTAGATATAGTCTATTTAGCCTAGATATAGTCTATTTACCCTAAATATAGTCTATCTAGGCTATTTCTGTTAGTTTATTCTGTATATTGTGTTAGTTTGCCAAAAAGCCTAGTCAAGTGATGTAACTCTGCATAAACGCGTTATATAGTGCAGACTAAGCACAAATGTTCAATTTAGGGTTTAAAATGCCTATCTAGCCTAGATATAGTCTATTTAGCCTAAATATAGGCTATCTAGGCTATTCTTCTTCTAGTTTTAGAAATAGCCTATTCAAGTGATGTAACTCTGCGTAAACGCGTTATATAGTGCAGACTAAGCACAGTTGTTCAATTTAGAGTTTAAAATGCTTATCTAGCCTAGATATAGTCTATTTAGCCTAGATATAATCTATTTAGACTAAATATAGGCTATCTAGGCTATTTCTGTTAGTTTATTCTGTATATTCTGTTAGTTTGCTAAAAAGCGTATTCAAGTGATGTAACTCTGCATAAACGCGTTATATAGTGCAGACTAAGCACAGTTGTTCAATTTAGAGTTTAAATTGCCTATCTAGCCTAGATATAGTCTATTTAGCCTAAATATAGGCTATCTAGGCTATTCTTCTGTTAGTTTGAGAAATAGCGTAATCAAGTGATGTAACTCTGCGTAAACGCGTTATATAGTGCAGACTAAGCACAGTTGTTAATTTAGAGTTCAAATTGCCTATCTAGCCTAGATATAGTCTATTTAGCCTAAATATAGGCTATCTCGGCTATTCTTTTGCTAGTTTGAGAAATATCCTAGTCAAGTGAGTTAACTCTGCATAAACGCGTTATATAGCGCAGACTAAGAACAAATGTTCAATTTAGGTTTTAAAATGCCTATCTAGCCGAGATATAGTCTATTTAGCCTAAATATAGGCTATCTCGGCTATTCTTTTGCTAGTTTGAGAAATATCCTAGTCAAGTGAGTTAACTCTGCATAAACGCGTTATATAGCGCAGACTAAGCACAAATGTTCAATTTAGGTTTTAAAATGCCTATCTATCCTAGATATAGTCTATTTAGCCTAGATATAGTCTAATTAGCCTAAATATAGGCTATCTAGGCTATTTCTGTTAGTTTATTCTGTATATTCTGTTAGTTTGGCAAAAAACCTGGTCAAGTGATGTAACTCTGCATAAACGTGTTATATAGTGCAGACTATGCACAGTTGTTCAATTTAGGGATTAAAATACCTATCTAGCCTAGATATAGTCTATTTAGCCTAAATATAGGCTATCTAGGCTATTCTTCTTCTAGTTTGAGAAATAGCCTAGTCAAGTGATGTAACTGTGCGTAAACGCGTTATATAGTGCAGACTAAGCACAGTTGTTCAATTTAGGGTTTAAAATGCCTATCTAGCATAGATATAGTCTATTTAGCCTAGATATAGTCTATTTAGCCTAAATATAGTCTATCTAGTCTATTTCTGTTAGTTTATTTTGTATATTCTGTTAGTTTGGCAAATAGCCTAGTCAAGTGATGTAACTCTGCATAAACGCGTTATATAGTGCAGACTAAGCACAGTTGTTCAATTTAGGGTTGAAACAGCCTGCCTTGCCTAGATATAGTCTATTTAGCCTAGATATAGTCTATTTAGCCTAGATATAGTGTATTTAGCCTAAATATAGACTAACTAGGCTATTTCTGTTAGTTTATTCTGTATATTGTGTTAGTTTGCCAAAAAGCCTAGTCAAGTGATGTAACTCTGCATAAACGCGTTATATAGTGGAGACTAAGCACAAATGTTCAATTTAGGGTTTAAAATGCCTATCTAGCTTAGATATAGTCTATTTAGCCTAAATATACGCTATCTAGGCTATTCTTCTTCTAGTTTGAAAAATAGCCTAGTCAGGTGATGTAACTCTGCGTAAACGCGTTATATAGTGCAGAATAAGCACAGTTGTTCAATTTAGAGTTTAAAATGCCTATCTAGCCTAGATATAGTCTATTTAGCCTAGATATAATCGATTTAGCCTAAATGTAGGCTATCTAGGCTATTTCTGTTAGTTTATTCTGTATATTCTGTTAGTTTGCCAAAAAGCCTATTCAAGTGATGTAACTCTGCATAAACAAGTTATATAGTGCAGACTAAGCACAGTTGTTCAATTTAGAGTTTAAAATGCCTATCTAGCCGAGATATAGTCTATTTAGTCTAAATATAGGCTATCTAGGTTATTCTTCTGTTAGTTTGAGAAATAGCCTAGTCAAGTGATGTAACTCTGCATAAACGCGTTATATAGTGCAGACTAAGCACAGTTGCTCAATTTAGGGTTTAAAATGCCTATCTAGTCGAGATATAGTCTATTTAGCCTAAATATAGGCTATCTCGGCTATTCTTCTGCTAGTTTGAGAAATATCCCAGTCAAGCGAGTTAACTCTGCATAATCGCGTTATATAGTGCAGACTAAGCACAAATGTTCAATTTAGGGTTTAAAATGCCTATCTAGCCTAGATATAGTCTATTTAGCCTAAATATAGGCTATCTAGGCTATTTTTCTGTTAGTTTGAGAAATAGCCTAATCAAGTTATGTAACTCTTCGTAAACGCGTTAACTCTTTAAAACCTACATAGACGAAAAAAATACTACTTTTAAATCCTGACGTTTAAAAGTAACAGTTTTGGAAAATGAACCCGTCCATTTGAGTTTCCTATAGTTGTATATGGGAGAGGCGTGGTTGAAATGTCAACTTGATGTATGTTTACTCTTCTCCCCCTGATATTTTCGCCCTTTGCTCTGTCGGAAACAACTAAGAAAGGACAGCAGTGATCTGTTTATTTGTTTGGAATGTTAATTCTAGTAAAAAAATTATTTATCCCTATCCACCTATAGTAAGAAATATTTACACTGTATTCTTACTCTATTTATTTTATTGGAAACGTATGTTTATAAACTATAAGGCTTGGAAGAAAGGCTTCTAATGTTGTTCTCTGACATTCGCCTGTGTGCAAAAATATTTTCGCACGAACATCCTCACGCGGAAAATTATGTATTCATATAAGAAAAATGGTAATAATCACAGAACAACGAAAAATAGCAAGAATGACACAGGTGTGTGTTAGGTGTTATTTATGATGGCCGATTATCTACACGAGGGATATAGGTCCGAGGGGGAGTACCCTCCGTTGGGGGTATTTCTAAGGTATTCGTATTTATGCAAGGTTAACCAAGGTTCAAAGAAAACAATGGAAAACTCCGAACGATTAAGCCGACGAGCGCGAATGGGGCTCGAACCCAGCACCTCTCGTCTACCAGCTTTGAGAGCAGAACCTCTCAGCCACTGGTGGGGCCAAGAATGATGCAGAAAAACGCATAATCCTTGTAAAATTATAATTGGAAAAACAAAATTCGGCAAACATTCTATATGGGCAATAAAATGAAAATACCAGAATAATTCAGCAAATTTGTACCTCATTCTTTTTATTATGGTGTAAATAGGTCGGTACCATCCATTAGAGTATGAGATCAAAAAAATTAAAATTTGCTTACATTAGAGAGGGCTCATACTCAATTTAATGGTTTAAAATTCTGAAAGTAAAACAAATAGTAATTAAAGGCCCTCCCCTAAACCTCTCACGGTAGAATTTAAGAGTAAGTACTTTTAAGGTGATTCTAAACACATGTTCTTCCCTTCTCAAAATTACGAAATTTTCTGTGATATTTATGAATTTATTTTTTAAAGTAAAATCACGAAATTTCAGTCATGGCTTTTGAATGATTCTTATTTCTCCTTTTTCTTCGATAAATGCATTACAACTTGTATTATAATCAATTTTTGTCACATGACGACTTTTCTTTTGCTTCCCATCAGGGATTTTGGTTGAAAACGTCAATTTCGACAGTATTTTTAAAAGAATACGTGCATCTATCGTAAAATGGAAAAAGCTGTTCGCTTTCATAGTTTCTGAATAAAAACACCTGAACATAAAAAAGTGCATTTAGCAGTAATAATAAATTCAGGTGACTATGTTGTTTTAAAATTTACCTAAACTCATTTTATGAATCAATATTTCGCAAAAGCCTGTTAATCTGAAACCTGTCTATAACGGAATTCTGTCTGAAACAGAAAAACATTCGAGTTCCAATGAAAGACCCTTGTTAAATTCCAAACTTGTCTAAACTAAAGCTATTTCCTGTCCTTAAACGGTTCCGTTTCTAGAGGTTTTATCGTACTAGGTAATCAAAATAATGTAACACATTGGAACATCTCAGTATATTTTTAATATAAAAATGAACAGTAATAATAAATGGTAAAATTCCTACTAATTATCAAGACTTAGTCTCTAATAAATGAAAAGATAACTCAAAGAACTCAGAGTTTATCTGAAATATTTTAGATTTTCTTTCAATTGGCATTCATTACCAAAACTAAACTGAAATAATAATCCAGTGAATGAAGTTTCTAACTGTAACTAAATTGTTAGTGGTGAACTATTGGTTTCTACTCCAGTAAGTGTCTGTTCGGATCTCGCTAAGGGTTTTGATGGTCATCTCATCACCATGCTACAATAAAGCTTCTTTAAACGGAATTTGTATATAACGGAATCATGTCGTAAATGGGAAAATTTCAAGGATATCCTGAAGGTATATCTTAAACTTATACCTTCCTAAAAGTAAAATTCTCTTAAGACGAAAAATGTTGTTTCCGTTTTCATATGCTTTTACTATATTTGAAATTTATCTTAAATCTGCTCTAAAAAAAGAAAAGGTTTTTCTCTACTCACACATACGCGAAATCATTGTTAGACATAAAAGCATAAAAACTGCAAGCATAACTAACGGAGTGAATTGGAATCGAAAAGCGTTTTTCAACTTTTAATAAAGGTTCTGGATAAAAATGAATAATAAGTAGTTACATTAGAATGTTCTTCATAGCGCAGGTCTTTCGCGGATTTTGATATCTTAAAGATTGGCTTAAAGCACCAAATTTGACATAATTTTATAAAAAATGCTTGCATTTACAAAAAAAAAAAAAAAAACATTTGATTTGTTAGCATCTAAACTAGTATACTCTAGTACTAATATACTCTAATACTATACTCTATACTAGTAGATATTTCGCACATTCAGAGATACAAATATGTTTAAAAAAGGAACCAGGTACAATTTTATAAAAGAAAAAACAATCAGAAAAAAAAACATTATATTATGTAAGAAGTATAATGCACAAATGCAGCATCAGCCTCTATATTGCATGCGATTCCTTAAATTTTTTACATCAAAACAGATAGCTAAATCATTTGTTAAATTTTTAAAAAAAATGTAATCTATTTTTAAAGATTACAAGCTATATCTAAATTTATATACAAACATTTACAGTAATAATAGTAATAATAGTAATAACAATAATATTTATAGGTATTTTTGAAAAAAAAAAATGTTTTTTTTTTTTTTTTTCGATTAAAGCAAAATACTTTTTAAGTTGGCGTTTTAAACCAATTATTCCTCAATGCGACAGCGTTGAAATAATTATCCTGAGACAATAATCGCTCGGAAATAAATAAAAATCTAACTAATTCATGGATAAATGAAATAACCTTTTCCACTGCAAATCTGTTCAATTGCAATTAATCGCTTGCAAATGAGAAGCTTTTTTTTTTCCTTTTTAAAGGACAGCCGGAATTTTAAATGCGCCCGTGATAGTAAGAAATTGGTGACCAGTTTTGAATTTAGATATTTTTCTCTTGGCGGGAATTTGCAAATCGGAGAGAGAGGGGGGGGGGGGGGGGGAACTGTTATTGTAAAAATAGTGTGTTTTCCATTTTGCTTTTTTAACCATCCATTGTATTTATTTTCTAAATCTATATCACCTGATCCAAATATGTTTCAAAAGGTAGCTAGGTACAATTTTAGAAAAAAATCTGCAAATAAAACATTATATTAAATAAGAAATATAATGCACAAATGCAGCATCAACCTCTATATTGCGTCCGATTCGGTAATTTTTTTTTACATTGAAACAGATAGCTAAATCATTTGTTAAAAAAAAAAAAAAAAAAAAAAAAAATGTAATCTCTTTTGAACGATTACAAGTTATATCTAAATTTATATACAAACATTTAAAATAACAATAATATTTATGAGTATTTGAAACAAAAAAATAATGAATTTTTTTTTTATTATTAAAAGCAAAATACTTTCAAAGTTGGCGTTTTAAACCAACTCCTTAATGCGACAGCGCGGACAATAATCCTCCTGAGCCAATAATCGCTCGGAAATAAAGATGTAATCAATTCATCGATAAATATATATATAAAAAATTCCCACTGCAAATCCTTTCAATCGCAATTAATCCCTTGCAAATGTAAAGCCCTTTTTCTTTTTTTTTATGTAAAGCCCCCCCCCCCCCTTTTTTTAAGGTCTACCCGAATATTAAATGCGCCCGTGATTGTAAAAAAAAATGGTGGCCAGTTTTGAATTTAGATACTTTTCTCTTGGTGGGAATTTGTAAATCGGGGGGGGGGGGTGCTTTTATTGTAAAAAAATAGTGAAATTTCCATTTTGCTTCTTTAACAATCCATTACTTTTATTTTCTCTATCACCTGATCAAACAATATTGCTACTCTTTCTAACTGCCTTTCACCTTTCTCATACTTTTATTCATTTTGAATACAATGTAATTAAATATTAGCGCTGATAAATAATAAACTTCAGAAAACATGATATCATGCTCTTGAAGTTAAAACCTTTAGAAAAAGAAAAGCTCCCCTCAAAAGAATCCTTTTAAGTGCTAAAAGAGGTAAATATAACCACATGTGTATATTCCATCAATGTCATCCGAACAAAAACAGTCGGCGACAATAGAGACACATCCGTACGGACGGAGTGAAACGCATCTCTTTCTATTACCCTCCACCCCTAAATTCTTCGCAAACGGCCCAGAACGGCCGAGCTAGGCGTTAAGTTGCAGGGCCGTTATGGGCCGTCTTAGGTTCTAAGGGGTTATATAGTGCAGACTAAGCACAGTTGTTCAATTTAGGGATTAAAATGCCTGTCTAGCCTAGATATAGCCTATTTAGCCTAGATATAGTCTATTTAGCCTAAAATAGGCTATCTAGGCTATTTCTGTTAGTTTATTCTGTATATTCTGTTAGTTTGGCAAAAAACCTGGTCAAGTGATGTAACTCTGCATAAACGTGTTATATAGTGCAGACTATGCACAGTTGTTCAATTTAGGGATTAAAATGCCTATCTAGCCTAGATATAGTCTATTTAGCCTAGATATAGTCTATTTAGCCTAAATATAGGCTATCTAGGCTATTTCTGTTAGTTTATTCTGTATATTGTGTTAGTTTGCCAAAAAGCCTAGTCAAGTGATGTAACTCTGCATAAACGCGTTATATAGTGCAGACTAAGCAAAAATGTTCAATTTAGGGTTTAAAATGCCTATCTAGCCTAGATATAGTCTATTTAGCCTAAATATACGCTATCTAGGCTATTCTTCTTCTAGTTTGAAAAATAGCCTAGTCAGGTGATGTAACTCTGCGTAAACGCGTTATATAGTGCAGAATAAGCACAGTTGTTCAATTTAGAGTTTAAAATGCCTATCTAGCCTAGATATAGTCTATTTAGCCTAGATATAATCGATTTAGCCTAAATGTAGGCTATCTAGGCTATTTCTGTTAGTTTATTCTGTATATTCTGTTAGTTTGCCAAAAAGCCTATTCAAGTGATGTAACTCTGCATAAACGCGTTATATAGTGCAGACTAAGCACAGTTGTTCAATTTAGAGTTTAAAATGCCTATGTAGCCGAGATATGAGTCTATTTAGTCTAAATATAGGCTATCTAGGTTATTCTTCTGTTAGTTTGAGAAATAGCCTAGCTCTGCATAAACGCTTTATATAGTGCAGACTAAGCACAAATGTTCAAATTAGGGTTTAAAATGCCTATCTAGCCTAGATATAGTCTATTTAGCCTAAATATAGGCTATCTAGGCTATTTTTCTGTTAGTTTGAGAAATAGCCTAATCAAGTTATGTAACTCTTCGTAAACACGTTATATAGTGCAGACTAAGCACAGTTGTTCAATTTAGGGATTAAAATGCCTGTCTAGCCTAGATATAGCCTATTTAGCCTAGATA